>SNQJ01S0092107.1:0-32561 GCA_010110895.2 Picea sitchensis | reverse complement strand
ATGTAATTTGAGTTCTTTTTATTTTTTGTTGTGTCATCTCATTTACAGTTCAAGTTATTCATCAATTTATGGGTTTATGGATAAGTAAGACATGCACATGATATTTTTCAAATAGTCAAGAGATATTCAATTTCTTGAATTTGGTTGGATGTTTATGTGTATTTAAGAATTAATTGTCATCTAAGGATATTCGGGCTGAATTGGTTTCCAAGTTTTATTGATATTTTGAATCAAGTTTGTATAAGAACTCGTTTGGTATTTTCAAATCACTAACAATGTCTCTAAGGCATGTAAAAATTTGTGCACCCATTGATGGAGATGAACAAACCACACTGTCTAGTTCTTTTCACAAATACTCACATGTTTTTTCATGTCATAGTTTCCATAAAACTACAAAGATAGATCAACAAGACTAGACTTTTGGTCTATTGGTGGGATCCTTAGGTCTAGTAGAAAGCAATTTTTCAATGGCTTTGTCATAAATTCATATGAATGAAACACAATCTTATGTATCCACACTATCATGCAATGGTCTCTTCCAAATAAAGATCCAATGTTGTAATTCTTTATGTAGGCACAATCTAGTTCTCCACTTTGGCCACAAATTCATGTGCATTAGTCATGCCATCAAAATTTGGTCAGTCCTTCACCTATTTTCTATTCCACTTGCATACCCATAGCAATGCACACTACAAAGTGTATTCATAGTCATGATTCCACTACCAATTCATGGCAATTTCTGATTTTGTTGCAAATAGGCATACTGATGGGTCATTACATTGTCATTTGATTTCCATCCTATTGTGATATTTTTGATACATTTTCCTAATGAATCCAAACCCTTCCTAGACATTATTACTTTTGAATGACCAAACTAGACGATTTAGGCTCTGACTTATTCAAATGAGTATGATTTTCTTAATTTCAATTGAATGTGATGTATGTATGGTATCTTAAGTGTTTTTGAGATTGATTTTGTGGTTTGCATTGCATGAGATAATGTGGTTTTGAAAGCAAGAATATTAATGCAACATTGATGATGAATTTATAGAATAAGTTCATCACTACCCATTAAGAGGGGTTTTGACCCTCACACTATTGACCCTCTTCAAATATCTATCACATAAAAATATGTTGAGGGGGTAAGAAATTTAATGGATTTTATCCCCCTCATCAACGAAAAATGACCATTAGACTCTCAAGATTGGGAGGTAGTGGTAAACTCCTGAAGCAGTTCAACCCCCTTTGGATATTAGTTGTATCTTTGAATTCGATTAGTAGAGGAGGGAGAATAACTATCTTGACTCAACTATGCTAAAGAAAAGGAAATCAAGTAGACAACATCCATCGATCAAAGATTTGATTAATGGTAATAGTTAGGATATTTTTGAATAATTTTGGTATATAGAGAGACTTAAATGATATAGTTAGGAGCCAAGTTGTTGTTCTATTTTCTAAATTACTACTATTAGAAACTGGTTCAAATTGTGCTAGAGAGATAGAGTTATGTCCTCTTTGTTATATGTCATTGTCTGAATAAGAAGAAGAAGGTTGACTAAATTTTTGTTTCTCTAAGAGATTTTCAAGGTTCCAAGAGCTCCCTTGGCTAGGGCCCCTTCAATGAGAGGTCATATGATCCCTTTTTCATTTTATTTATGTCATTAGAATTTATGTTATGAATCTATCTTGACTTCTTTAGAATATATTTTTGTTTTCTATCAATTATATAGTTTCTTTTTAAAAAAACACTCATATTCTCATGCATTTTAAATGTGATTGACTTTAATTCCTTTAGATTACAATGATAAGTGATTTTGAGTGGACTTTGTGAATATATAAACATGATAAATTGATTTTGTATCTGCATAGTGGTTATTGATTCTAAGGATCCTTCTCACTTTGTTAGCTTCTCATTTACTAGGAAGTGGCCTCGCCTTTATCTAAATTCTAGCATATATTAAGAAGAGATTCAAGTTTAAGCAATTACCTTAGTGCATGGGAAACGAAATGGGATGAGATACCATAGTTGTTCATTTGTCTTGTTACAATATAATTATAGTTTTAAATCAAATTAGACTTACTTGGTAGTTTGCATATACATTGCACAACACCTCATAAGTTTGTACGCTCCCTGGGTTGAGAATTTAAGGTGAATTTGTGGAGATCAATACATATTACTATAATTTTGTGTCCCAACACATACACTACACCAAAATACCTCTCCATATTCCATAGGTTTGATGTAATCCTCTCACTGCCATTGTTAACATTGTAGATTCTAGGTTATATATTCTCTCTACCATCTCAATTTTTTTTAATTAC
The DNA here is from genome assembly GCA_010110895.2 of Picea sitchensis. Classification (NCBI taxonomy): domain Eukaryota; kingdom Viridiplantae; phylum Streptophyta; class Pinopsida; order Pinales; family Pinaceae; genus Picea; species Picea sitchensis. The sequence goes on along the minus strand of SNQJ01S0092107.1, from coordinate 30,239 downwards.
ACCTCTTCATTCTCTTCTTGTGTCAAGGATGAAGCCTTAGAACCCTTTCTAGGAGATGCATTCAGTTTATTATGTCTAGACATGATGGGTTTAGGGTTTTCGAGACAAATATACTGGCCAATATTCAACCTATTATACCTTCTCCAGTTACAAACTTCTATGAGTGAAATTTTTATAGGAAGTACTCTGATATGTCCTCTTTAGTATGCCTCTAAGCCCATGCAATTTGGGTCTTCCAAGAGAAATTTGTGGTGGAATTATCAAAACCTCTTGTTTTTTCCCTTTTAAAACTCTAATTTAGAAATTGTCTTACTCGCCAAACTTTCCCTTGATGTAACTCTACAATTTTTGCACTTATGAGTCTAAAATTTTCTCTTATGAGTTGAACCCTAAAGGATGTGGATCTTGGAGTGATGAATGATCATGTTTCTTGTTCTCCAAACATGTTAAAATTTTCTCCACATGTGAATGCGACTCAACTATCTTTTTCTCCTTATCCTCTTCCCAAGAAGGAAAAGTTTGGGTAAGGAGGCATATTGGATCCTTCAAAAGGTCTTCTGTTATGTCATTGAGATTCTCTTAGAGGTAATATTTAATTTCCATCTCTTTGATGTCATCTTTGATATCATATTTGAAAGTTTGGAATTTTGTTTTAGTTACCATATATGGGACACCAACCTTTGTTAACATTGTAGATTCTAGGCTCTCTATTCTCTCTACCACCTCAAATTTTTTTAATTCCACCTCTTCATTCTATTCTTGTGTCAAGGATGAAGCTTTATAACCCTTTCTAGGAGTTGCATTCGGTTTATTATGTCTAGACATGATGGGTTTATGGTTTTGGAGACAAATATACTAGCCAATATTCAACCTATTGTACCTTCTCCAATTATAATCTTCTATGAGTGAAATTTTTATAGGAAGTACTCTGATATGTCCTCTTGAGAATGCCTCTAATCCCATGAAATTTGGGTCTTCCAAGAGAAATTTGTAGTGAAATTATCAAAACCTCTTGTTTTTTCCCTTTCTAATCATATGAAGTAGTTGTCTATTCAACAAATTGCGGCTGGTCAAACCCTTGGTTTGAACACCCCCACTACCCAATCCTCGGATGTACACAGTGTGCAATTGAAAACTCCAAAGGGTCCTTAGATACCCGAAGGGAAAAAGAAAGGCAAGGGAAAGAAAGGTGGTGAGGGAAACAATAAAAAGGATGGTAATAATACTGAGAGGGAAAAGAACAGAAAGAAGAAGGTGAAATTCCCTTGTAAGCTTTGCAAAGGAGATCACCTTACTCATATATGCCCAAAAATCGAGGAAGCCCAACAATTGTTAACACAACAACAACCTATTGTGTTGACCAACCCATTTCCACAAGGTCATAATCTAATGTAGGGTGATTCCTCGACACCTAATGAAGATGGGGGAAATAAGGGTACCCCCACATTAGAATCTGGAACATCGAATCCTCTAACTCATTGTCCATCATGTTTGACACTTATAACACCAATCCTCTCCTTCCATATCATATCACATTTCATATTGTAGTGGTCTATACCATGAATTCATTTTCAAAAATTATTTTCTGCACAATAGTGGATGAAGGCTCTTTGACGTGTGTCATGTCGTTATCATGTTGGTGAGATATTGGCTCACCTGAGTTATCTTCGTCTCCTACATTGATTATGGAATTCGATGGTTGTTCGCTTAAACTGCATGAGATTATCCCTTCTTTCCCCATACAATTACAAGGAAAAATCATGTGCGTCGAAGTAGAATTCGTCGATGCACCTCTTGATTATAATCTACTCTCAGGAATAATTTGGACATACACAATGACAACTATAGTTTCCATGATTTTCTGAGTGCTAATCTTCCCTCATGAAGGAAGGATTGTCACTTTTGATCAGTTTTCTGTCACTTGTGAAGATCCTGCAGCATCACCAGTCATTGTGGTTCCATTGATTGAAAATTTGTAGTAGGCACCTGCAAATTGGGCTGTCGGGATGTATCCTTCCTTGATGGGTACTTTTGATTTCCCGACACCGTCTTTAGACGTTAATGTCATTCTAACTGTTCTTGGATGGTTTAGACTAAAATATGATATCTCCCAAGTTAGATCGTTTCAAACTTTTTACTTTGAAGATTCGTGGACTCTTCCTCCCCCGTCGACTTTGGGGGATAGATTGGAACATACCAGAATGGCAATGCCATTGTCTACAATGAAGATAACTTATTAATTCATTCAATGAGCTACTATAGATGAATATCCATATCCTTCCTCGATGGAGGAAGTGGATCATGTTTTAGAGACTATATGGGCTCTTAATTCCTCCAACTCTCACTATTGCTTGGACATCATTCTCACTTCAGACAAGGTGATCCTAGAGGAAATGAAAGGTCCTAAACGACCTTGGGAAGACTTACATCATAGATGTTATTTCCTTCCTCATCTGAGTCATGTAGAGAAAGGATCATTTCGATCAACCATTTTTGGAGATGTTGATCATCCACTAAAACCTTTGGCAACTCATGGTATATATGTCAAAGGGAACATGGAAAATATTTCAAAGACTATCCCAATCAATATCTCCAAGACCCTTGATGTTATGGAAAATATTTTTATTGAGGCGACCTATTCTCCAGAATAAATCCGTTCATATATGACCCTTTTCAAGGAGTTTCACAACATGTTCACCCGCTCTTATGAGGAAATGCTAGGAATAGATCCTCGGATTGTCCAACATGATATTCGAACTTATGCAAATGCTAAACTGATTGGACAAAAAATGCGACCATTGAATCCTAGGAATGGGTATCCAACCTCATTCCAGTAGACAAGAAGCATGGAATTGTTCGAGTCTACATGGAATTACGAGATTTAAATAAGGCTTGTACTAAAGATAACTTTTCTATGCCATTTATATCTCAAATCCTTGATGAATGCACATGAAGTGAACTTTTTTATTTTATGGATGGTTTCTCTGGTTAAAACTAGATACAAATCTGGCTTGAGGACGAACATAATACTTCTTTTATTTTTCCTTGGGGAACATTTTCATATAATTAAATTCCCTTTGGCCTAAAACATGCTAGAGCTACATTTCAGCGGGCCATGCTATTTGTTTTCCATGATCTTAAACACATAGTGGAGGCTTATCTTGATGATATTACAACTCATTCTCATAAGAGAGTGCAACATATGTTACACCTCCACCTTGTCTTTGAAATATTTCAGTATTATCGAATTCATTTGAATCCACACAAGTGCATTTTTTGTATTACTTCAGGGCGTCTCTTAGGGTTTATCAATTCAAACAAAGGGATCATGGTTGACCCTTTGAAGTTTTAGGCAATATTATAGTTTCCTCCCCCATGTACCATGCATCAACTTTAGAAGTCGAGATTCCTTTTTTTCTAGGATGAATCAATGCAACATTCATTCGATGCGTTGAAGTTCTTAGTCCTCCCAACTATAATAAATATTTCCTGTTGTATCTTGCAGCAACAAAATCTTCTATCGACATGGTTTTATTTCAATAAGATGATGATCTAAAGGAGCACATCATCTATTATTTGAGTCATGGCTTGGTTGGTCCTGAACTAAAGTATTCACAAATTGAGAATCTGGCGTTAGAAGCCTTCCATGTTGTTCAACATCTTCGGAATTACATTTTGCTGCGTAAGATGACCTTCGTCGCTGACGTTAATCCTTTTCAATATGTTTTGAATCAGTGAATAATTGAAAGGAAATACAACACATGGATTGTTGTACTTCAGGAGTTCGATTTGGACTTTTCTTTTGCCAAATCCAAAAAATATTTAGTCTTTGTTGAACTTATGTTGGAGTTTCCAGCAAAAGAAGAGGATAACATTATTATCGACTCATTTCCGGATGAGCATATATTCATCATCTCTTCGTGAAATCCTTGCTATGGAGATATTATAATTTATCTCCAAACTTTGAAATATCCATCACATTTTTCGTGAGACGAGCGACGATGGATTTTCCATTTGGCGAAGAATTGTCTCATTATTAGTGACACTTTGTATTTTCTAGGGGTAGATTCAATTCTCCATCATTGCCTCACTCATGAGGAAGCATAGTTGGTTTTGAATGATTTCCATAGTGGAGCATGTGGCGTTCATCTTTCTAGGTTGGAAACAACCCAAAATATTTTTCACGCCGAATATATTTGGCCAACGATCTTTAAGGATTGCATTGAAGTCATCAAGAAATTTCACCCTTGACAAATATTTTCTAAAAATATGCAGACACATCCTTCTCCTATTTTTCCTGTTTTTATCATCAGCCCCTTCACCAAGTGGGGGGTTGATTTTATGACATGCTACCCATTTTCATCTAGAGGGCATCAATATATCATAGCGGTCATGGACTAATTTGCGAAGTGGGCAGAGGCCATGCCAACGTTTGATAATGATGGTGAAACTACAACACTCTTTGTGTTTAACTAGGTCATATATAGGATCGGGGTTCCAAAAGAGATTTTCATTGACCATGAAAGTCACTTTTATAACCACGTGATGTCAGAGTTAGCATCAAAATTGGGTTTTAGGAAGGATCATTCATCTCCTTACTATCCTCAGGGAAATGGTCAGATTGAAGTTGTTAATAAATCCTTGAAAACTATTTTTAAAAGAACTATCAATGTGAGAAAATCAAATTGACACTTGATGTTATATCTGGCATTGTGGGTCTACTGAACCTCAGTAAAAACTACAATATGCTTCTCACCTTTTCAACTCGTTCACGGGGTAGAAGCCGTTTTTCCTATTGAATGTGAGATCCCTTCACTTAAGATTGTTATTGAGCTCCTTCTTGACATGATTGAACTTGAAGAGTGCCTTGTTTACTTAGAACATCTTGATGAACAATGTCGAGATGCTTCTATAGAAAATGAGGCACATAAGAAGCATGTTAAGAAAAGATATGATAAATTTGTTCGTTTGAGGGTTTTCTTCAAAGGGGACCTTGTTTTGCTCTATGACCATGACAAGGATCCCTTGGGGGTAGTAAAATTCAACCCTATGTGGCATGGTCCATATGTTTTGTGGTCTGTGTTGAAGAAAGGAGCATACGATTTTGCATATTACAAGGGAAATGTGTTGTCAGAGTCTAGAAATGGGCTCTACCTTAAAAAGTACTATGCTTGAGATTCATTGCTCAAGTGATAGTTCTTTTGTAATTATTTTCTATATCCTGTATATAGTTTTTTTTAGATTTCTTTTTTGCTTGTACTACATTATTCATTGTTGTGCTTCTACTATGTGGTAGATACCAAGTGAGTCATCTATCTATATCGAGTTTGCATACGGTGCCATTCGCCACACTCGAAATATTTCTTTCATTTCCTGGGTGTTTATCCTCCCACAGACCAGTTATTTTCCTTTAGAGGTGTTTTTATCAGAGAAACTACCAATAATGTATCTGAGTACAATGTTGTTATCAATCTTTTGCGAGATTATATGTCACACGGTATTCAATTCCTTCAGGTTTATTTGGATTCTCAGATGATAGTGTCACAATTTAATGGTCTATATCGTATATGCGATACAATGTTATGATGTCACTTCCTTAGAGTATGTCTTCTAGAATTATCATTTGTTTACATTACTTATGTACATGTTCCTAGACAATCTAATCTAGTAACTGATGCATATTCTAACTATATTCTAGATTGGAATTTGTCTCATCAATAACACAATCACACACCATTTAACACATGTAAATATCCATAATTTGCAAGGTGTATATATATATATATGTATAGCCAAAAATGTTCCCTTGGCACATTCAAGGTCTAGGCATGAGGCATGTGAGCTCTATCATAACAAAGTAAAACATTTTCCAAATGTTGGAAAAGGTGGACCCATGTCTGGGGTACACCAACTACATGACATTACATCCTCACTAGTATATCATCTATGATTTCCATAGACATTACATCCTCACTAGTATATCATCTATGATTTCCATAGAATGAAACGTGTCAAGGCCTACATGTTCCTTTCCAAGTTTTGAAGTGCCCTAGTTGCCTCATCACTAGATTGAGCTTTTCCTTTTCCTCAATGCCTATGTCGTGGGAAGTCAGCAGGTCTCACGAGCCCTATATCTACACATCCAGAGGGTTTTTTTTCTTACTATCATGGATCTCTCCAAAAAGACATGTTAATTTCTTCTTTTAACATCTTATTTAAAAAATAAAAAAAATAAAAACTTTAAAAATATAAACATTTTACCTATCTGCCCAAGCATTGCATCCGGAGGTACGACCATGTCTGGGTCTTGGGAGAATTAAATCCTGACATATGGGTAGTCTTCGATGGAGGGTATATCTCATTCCCATCACTGGTGTTCTCTCACATGTGTCCTTGGGATTATGCCCAGTACTCTCTCAAAGAAGAAGTCACAAAGAAGACTTATGAACCTAAAGTTTTTGTTCCTCCTTAGCTTGCATTGTGTTAGCTTTTTTTTCATAGAGTTGAGAATAACAATGCTCCAGTCAAACATTGTCGATCTCAGACACTCAATGGTGTATTTCATCTAAGACTGTAATCCCCGGTGTAAGGATGGAAAACCTACAATGCGAGTTGTATACAAGATGATTTTGAGGTTCAAGATCTCTATCTTTTTTATGGGTACTTGGGAATCCACATTGATGGTGTCAGCTTCGTAGTAGGTGGCTATATAGTCTTCTATGGTTAAACCACCACCTCCTTGGTTTCTCAAGTTTACTACCTCTCCTCTTTGTGAGAGGCCTGTAATGAAGTAAATGTTATCCACTATGATGGTCAATGATTTCCCATCAAACATAAATACCTCTACATCTGGATTCCAGTAGTCTATAAATTCATTTTACCATATTTGGTCAATTTTGGCAATAATATGGTAAACTGGTGATTTTTTTACTATTTAATGTCATTGTTTGACCCATTTACTATAGTTTTGTCATTTTTTAACTAATTTGACTAATATTTAATGGGACTTGTAGTTTGTTTCTGACGTTTCAGGTTTTGGAAGCATACTTAGGGTAGTTTTTGGCCCTTTTTCCAGTTGACCGACTCTTTTTCAAGACTTTGGGCAGGTAATTTTTTCTTATAACTGACATATTTGAATAGGTCTCACCCACTTTGAGTTTTTCATTTCAGTTGTGATTTTCTCTTTTCCCTAGGGTCGACCAAATTAAATTGCGACATGAACCCATCTAACTACTTTTATACATGTTTTTTTTTTTTTATGGTAGAGCCTATCTTCCATGGGTGCCCTAGTCAGAACCCTTTTTTACATTTTGGCATCCATGTTGCAAGTTTTCTGTTAGGCTCGAGAGTCATGTTATGTCCTGCCATGACTTTGTGTTGAAGCCGCATTACTTCTTCTGAATATTTTTATGGATAATACTTATGGGAATCCCTCATTTATGTGTTGCTACATCTCTTGGCACTTTATTACTTATGCATAAGGTATTATGTTCCTTATTGGCATATAGGGTAGGTTTCTATTCTTCATGCATTATGCATTTATCCGTATCGATCACATATTTTCCATAGGGTCAATCCCATTCGTTGCAACATTATACCTTCAAGCTTCTCTAAAGGTGTCATATACATATGGTAGAGCTTACCTCTTCATGGGTTTCCTAGTTAGTACCTTCCTAGCCATTTTGGAACCCATGTTGCAATTTTTCCGTAGGCTCGAAAGACTTGTTTAATCCCACCATGAATTTATGTCGAAGATTCATATCTTATTCTCATATATTTCTAGCCTGTTACTCATGGGGCTTACAAAAAATTTGGTGTGTTGAGTTGTGCTTGCATTGCATATTGACCGCTTGTGCTTTTCGGGCCTAATGTCAGCCTCATATTGTTATTATATGGTGCATTGTATATGCATTCTCGAAAAGTTATTATCCTTGCAGTACTAGCCTTTGCAATTTGACACCCATATCCCTGGAGGAAATTTTCCCTTGAGTGCCCATATCCTACAGATTCTTTCCTTGCATTGAGTGTAGCTATGTTCCTTGCGCTCTGGAACTAGTTTTCTTTCCCACGACACTTGTTTCCTCCATTGTACTATACCATTCTTTTATTCCTTTTTAGGCTTTAATAATAAGAAAAAGACAAAAAATAAAAAAATAAAAACAAAAAAGAAGGGGGGAAAGAGTCTATCTCTTTGTTTGGTAGCAGTCTTGTCACCCTTGGATAAAGCACAATATTTGAGTCAATGTCTCAATATTATTAGGTTTAGTATGGCTTTAGGAGGTCTTTTATCTCATTTTTTAGTATAATCTCCTCATGATGGTTATTCTTCTAGTCATATGGAGCGTTTGTTGATACCTCCTGTGTCACGAATGTATCCCAGTTTATAGTCCATTATTCCTTAGTCACATAATCTGTCATGATTTTTTTCAAGGGAAGTTTCAGCCTGAGTCGGCTATTCTGCATAAATCCTTGACTTTCCAAGTTGACCTTCTCGTGTGTTGTGGCCGCAACAACCCCCCTTTACTTTTTCTTTTATAAATGAAAGGAAAGGGCCCCACTACTAAAATTTTAATCCTATTGTATAATCCTCTACTGCTTGATCCTGATGTTATTTCTTTGCCTACTTTGAGAGAGTTGAGGTTTGGTCTTGATTGATGATTGTTTTGATGGAGGTTTATTATCTCTTTTGATCTTATGATTTCAAATGTCTTCATGATTCTTAGTTTACTTATGATGGTTCGTTGACATTCGCATGAGTGGTTGACACATTGTCTTCCTACCTTATATAGTTTCTAAAGTGTTTAATGATTTTATATGGTTGTAATATTTGATGATCTAGTACATGTTTTGAATGAGTTTGATGTAGGTTGTTAATCATTTCCATGGATGACTTATTCAAATCTTGCTAGCATATGGTGCTTAACATCTTCATATTTATACTCTCATATATTGGACAACTCTTAACTTGATTCATAAGGTCACTAATCCTTTCTATGTGATGGATATTAGATGCATGTAACTATCATGATAGTTATTTAACCCAGATCATAGATGGATACCTTTGATAAACCTCTCCTCTTCATGTTCTTCAAAATATATAATTATTCATGAGTTTGCTTAAAGGAAAGGAAATATAATGTTTTTGATATATTGGTGAATGTCCTATTAATCAGAAATTGCAGAGGACAACATGCCACGAATTTGGGGGAAAATGGACTATGCATAGTTCAGACAGTCATATCTAGAGCTACGACTAATGAAAAGAGGCCTAGGATATCTCTATGGAAATATGGATAAGAGAAGAATATGATGGGATGGAAAGTGCTGGTAGATTTAGAGAAAAAAAGGTCCAAAAATGCAAAACATAGGTGGAACCCAAATTCGAATGAAGAACTAGATATGCAGAATTCAAACAATCATATATGGATCTACAAGCAACGAAATCAGGCCAGAAAGGGATCGATAGAAATATGAGACAAAGAATAATAATCTAGAATGATCACATTTAGTAGGACAAAGCCAGAAACACCCATAAAATTTCAAGGAATTCAAGATAATGCCAATGGGCATAGTCAATGATTGTGTTTTAACGAATATCATTTGTAAACGACCATAGGATGAATGTAACCATCCATGAGTCTCTTCAGCTGCTATTTGTAACTCCCACATCTACATTTTTGAAATGCAAAAGAAATTCAAAATGTAAAAAAGACAAAATTAGGGAAAAATGAAACAACGGGTCATGAGAGTTGAAGAGTCTCTCTCTTGTTTTATAAAAGAGAGCGAGTTGAATGAATGAATGACTTTTTCCCTTTGTAACAAAATATGGTACTTTTACTTCTGAGTAATAAAGAACATGAGACATTTCGTAAATTGGTGATTTTGATGAGTGTATATGAGACTACTCTTAATGCATTTATCTTCTACTTGAGTAGATATGATTATGTTGTATGAATTACTTATGCACTCTATTTTGTCTACTTATGCTATAATTTGTTTCCTTGTGGGTACATAAATGATGTTATAGATGCATTGTACAACTAATTTTCTGTGTATTTGTAGCATTGTTGTTATCACATATCATTAGCATACATGAATTTTTTCTGATTCTAATGATATTATCTCTCAATGTACTCACTCTTTTAGTTTTTGTTCCCGAGATAGATCAGAATTAATTATGATAAAATTGGTTTGTTTTAAGTTATACTAGCCTTAGGATTAGTTAGAACTCTTTGGGGGGGAATGCATTGTCTTTCCCCTCTTTCTTATTTTAATTCTGAGTGGCAATGAGGCCCATATACTTGCAGGAAATGCTATACCAAACGAGAGTAGGTCTTATTGGGACCTGTCATGATCGGGTGTTCTCCCTCATCTGCTTGACAGATCATTTGGGATTGTCAACAAAAATGGCACTAAAAGGAGGGCCAGATGACAAGATGAGCCTATGGAGTCATTCTTGTTAATTTTTGTTTTAATTTACTAATGGATCCACCCCATATTCCTTTATGGAGGTGTTTTTCTGGTACTGTACCTCCCAAACCTCCTAGAAATATTTTACATTTCTTATCACAACTTAGATTTGATGGCGAGAGTGAAATCTCTGCATATGGATGTGCTTTACATTTCTGGAGATTTTGTGGTTCTCACAATATTACAGATGGAAATACTATTTGCAGGTTGTTCACACTCATTTTGTAGGTCGGGTTAAGAGCTTGTGCGAGACTTTGCCGACCACCTCTATTCACACATGGGAATAATTTATGCGTGAATTTTTGCATGCTTTTTAGAATTATGATTATGATCATTTGTGTGTAGAAATTTTAGAGCTTAAGAAGAAAGAAGATGAATCCCTTGAATATTTGGTTATCAGATTTACTCATCTTTGCTGTAGTTTTCCTTTGGATAATAATCCCTCTAATAGTGATTTGGTTTTCTATTTAGTTTCTCTTTCTAATGAAACATATGAGCCAATGGTTGATGAATCTAAATCATGTTTTAATGTTCCTTTTCATGTTGATTTGGATTTAAATGAAAATATTGCAAATACTAATCCTTTTGTCGAACTCCTTATGTTCAGATCTTTTTGTACTATGGGGGAATATACATCAAATAGAGAATTTTTTTTTCGGAAGAAATATATGTATCCTCCCATCACTCCATTCCCCCTTTCTTTCCTTGTGTAAAAAAAGAGGCCTCTTGTGTAAATTCAAGTTCATATTTTTCTGTAGTTGACCAAGATGAGGGTTTTCCTATTGATAATGGGACACTTCGGGTCACCCTGATGGTTATGTTAGGTTTTCATTGTCCTATATCATCTCTTTCATCACGAGGAATGGAAGATAAAGTTATGCATAGAACTTTAAATGCTGATCATTTTGTCAATAAAAAAAATCTGGACACTCATGAAATGAATTATTCCTCACCCATTGATAATTTGAAATTAATTCCTCTTAATTCGAATTGTTTAGCTGTTACAAATTCTCCTGATATAACTGAGATAGAGAAACACTATTTTCCTACTATTGATGGATAATTTATTAAGACTTCTTGTTCTGAGAATTATTTTCATTCTCTCCCCTATTCTAACTATGAATATGATTTGGAAGATATTTCATATCCTCATGTTGTGCAGGAGCAAGACAACCACATTGATATTTTCACTTTAGGAAAAGAAATCAACATACAAGACATACCTCTTTTATCACAACAATCTACCTTTTTCATTGATGAGGAAAACCATCTTGAGAAAGAATGTGTTGGTTGTGAAACCATGCCTAATATGCATCCCACCCACTCATAATCATCCAACGATGTTTTTAAAGAGGAGGAACTACTATTCAAGGAGTGACTTTCTGAAAATTTGTCTTGTTCTAGAGAGGTTTTTTATTCTCTTAATTCTTCCACTTATTATTAATATTTGTATCCTGATCTCTTTAATGGTTTGACTTTGCAGGAAACCACCCACCATACTATTGAATTTTTGTTAATTACATTAACATTAGATTTACCATAGAAATTTAAACTTCTTTTGCATGTTTGTTCCTCCATAGGCAATGTTGCACCATCACCACCCAACCATAGGCAACTACTCATGCCACCCACGAGCATAACATATTCATCCTGGGAAATAATTCTACACAAGGGGAGAAAACCCAACAACCTTCTTATAGAGAATATCCTTTCCAAGAAAAAATAACCAAGAACAAGCTCTATCCATGAGAGAAAACCAACAATAAAGAATCCAATAACATAGATGCAACACACCCTAGCTAGAGAACTAGGTTGTCTAGCCTCCACTATCACACCACCAAGATATAACAAACTATGCAATTTCAACTCACTCTAGCTAGAGCACTAGAGTGGCTGGCCTCCACCAACACATCACCAAGAACAAAAGAGATAGACCCTCCATGTGCACCCTTATTCCTTCTATAGCTGCAGCTCTCTCCACCAAAATTACACTATATATCCATGAGAGAGTGCGCCAAATGAGGAAGGTGTCACTCTTATTTATATTAATCTGTCTAGTGACTTTTCTGGCAGGGCCGACCTGACTTTCTGGAAAATATATTTTCTGTTTATCTTTTTCTTCTGGAGCCAACTTTACTTTTGGAGCATTATAGTTCTTCTTTATTATTTTATGTGAGGTCGAATTCTCTTCTGGGATATTCTTTGACTTCCAATGGTTTTCCTTTAACGTTTTGAAAACATCATCTATAAGAAAGGTTATCCTCAAGGTGAATACCTCCCACAACTACCACAAACATCAACACTCCCTCTTAGCCAAGGAGGTATTCTCCATGATGTTTTTCCTCTGGTTCTCATATCCTAGAAGGATATGCCATGGTCCTTCGACCATGTCATGGTCACACAGACCATTCTACTGGTATCATCAACATGTCGCATATGGCTACACCCAATGTGGACCTTTTCTAGGGCCTCATCACAACTAGAATACAATAGTAACTATTCATCCATAGTGTGGCACTAGGACCTACTCGTCTGTAGTGTGTTGTCAAGGACCTACTCGCCCATGACGTGACCACTTGATCTACTCCTAAGGGATGTGTCCACATGGTCTAATCCCAAGGGAGGATGGGCACCAACCCAGTACAACTTATAAGTCCAATGATAAGTGTCATACTCAACTTAGTCCATCGAGGATTATTGTCACATACGAATGTCTCACGAAGCTGCAACCATCAATACTCCCTCTCAACGAGGAAGGCATTCTCCAAGCATATCTTGTACTGTTCTTGGTATTCTTCTATCATAGAAAAGTTTCTCCATGAGCCTCATTAGCTATATTGATGATCCATATCCACAACCAAGTGTCTAGCATCTTGATTCGTTCTTGTCCCATGACAATAATTCTAACCACATCAGAGCCACATTCACCTCATAGTTGATCCTGGAATGTCCAAATTCCCACATGATCACAAGAATCTTTAGAATGATAAATATCAGTCATGGAATGTACATATTCCCATAGGATCATTTCATGAATGCATTTAGCTCGATGCTATCAGACACGTGGAATTTCACGTCAAGCACCTTGAGTATTCAGTCCGTCGAAGACTACTTCGGGGAACATCTACTCTGGATGTAGATGTTCCCTATCTCCCCTGGTATACAACCCAGTAATGGGAGAAGGGTCAACCTGATGATTATCGGGGCTACTCACCTCACCACGAGTGTTATGCCTGATGCAATTCACACACATTGGAGGAGTCCTCAATCCATCGAGAACTACGTAGCTTCAGTCCATCGAAGACTACGTTGGGCATCGAGTCTTCAGTCCATCGAAGACTATACTAGATTCCCAACCCTTCAGTCCATAAAAAAATACCCTATCATTATTCCCACATGATCAAGTCCGTCTGACCAATATTGTAATGTCTACCCGATATTCTCTTGGAGAACTAGCAACAAATCAAATCTTTAGTCCATCAAAGATTACATATGGGCCAATTCCCACATGATCAAGTCTGTCTGATCAATCTTGGAATATTGTCATGATACTAAAATCATCAACACTCCCCCATGGAAACATTTTCATTCCTTCCAAGCTTGTCCCAAATAGAGGCTTAGTGAAAATGTCAATTGTTTTCTCATCTATGGATATGTATTGGAGCCTCACTGCTTGGAAAATATCCCTCGACATTCGTTCCAAGAGAAAAACCTCTGTAGATTCCATCATGCTCAATATGAATATAATGAAAATGAGAAATTGTCCTATGCCATGACTCACTCAGACTGATAGAATCATGCACTAGAAACTAGTCAAACTGTCAATCTGTACAAACTACTTGTCTAGTTAGTCTGCTTCATGTTTCAAAATAGAGACCATCTAATGAGTTGCCTTCTGAAACTATCACTATAGATCCTTCTTAGAGCTATCACTAGTGACATGCCTCCAAGGTAACCTGCCCAGAACAAGAAAACAAGAACAACAACATTTCCATGGTAACCTCCATGGAATTTAACAATATAACCTACCCAGAAGAGACAACAAAACAAGAATATCTCCTATAGAGGAGATAAACAAATACATATCTAGTATTAAGTGGTTAGTATAATTATCATAACTCCAATAGATCAAAAACATAAAATTGCAATGGTGCCATAACAACTAGAGGCACATCAAAATAATCAAACCTGGAGGGTGCGTTATTCCTATGAATGAACTGGATATGAGATCCCTTTGGATCTATGATTTGATTTTTAGACAAAGGTCCCTTCTCCTACAAAACACCCTCAAGATAATGATACAATTTAATATATACAAGTACATACCTCTGAAATTGTAGCACCATTCGGCAACAATAGTAAGCAACGACAAACCCTAAAACTTCAAGGTGCTCCAACTAGCTTAACAAAATAAAATTGTGCAACGACAAGGTATAGTGACAAACTGAAGTGTCAAGGTAAATCTCATGATCTTCCTTCTAGCGATTAGACTATTCTAAAGGAAACCAAGCTATGATTCCATGTTGAATTTTCATTAATTACATTAAAATTAGATTTAACATAGCAATTTAAACTTCTTTTGCGTGCTCTTTTCTCCATAGGTGATGTTTCACCATTGCCACCCAACCATAGGAACCTACTCATGCCACCCCCGAGCATAACATATTCATCCTGGGAAGCCCTGTTACACAAGGGGATAAAACCCAACAACCTTCTTATAGAGAATATCTCTGCGAAGTCAAACTAACTAAGAACACGATCTATCCACTAGATCAAACCAACAAGAAAGAATCCAACAACATAGATGCAACACACCCTAGCCAGAGAACTAGGGTGTCTAGCCTCCACTAGCACACCACCAAGAGATAACCAACTATGCAACTACATCTCACTCTAGCCAGAGCGCTAGAGTGGCTGGCATCCACCAACACATCACCAAGACCAAAAGAGATAGACCCTACATGTGCATCGTTATTCCTTCTGTAGCTGGAGCTACAACTATAGATATCTCCACCAAACTTGCGATATATATCCATGAGAGAGTGTTCCAAATGAGGAAGGTGTCACTCTTATTTATACTAATTTTTCCAGTGACTTTTCTGGCAAGGCTGACCTGACTTTCCAGAAATTAGATTTTATGTTTATCTTTTTCTTCTTGAGCCGTCTTTACTTCTAGAGCATTATAATTCTTCTTTATTATTTTCTGTGAGCTCGACTTCTCTTCTGTGATCTTCTTTGAATTCCAATGGTTTTCCTTTAACGTCTTGGAAACTTCATCTATAAGAAAGGTTATATTGGAGGTGAATACCTTCCACTGCTACCAGAAACATCAACACATTCGACTCAAATAGGCTCAATGGGGATGACCACATTTGAAATACTTGATGGGGGAAATATATATATGCAAAGATAGAGAGGATAAGACCTCTTCCCATGAACTTATGAATTATATTCCTTATCAACCTTTTCTATGGGATACAAGGAATGCTATAGTAGATGTATATAATATTGTTTCTTCTTCTTTTTTCTCATATTTATTCTTGATTAATAATGAATATTCTTGTTCAAGTAGCCCTTTAATGGATATTATTGATACTAGTGGATCTCTCCATTGTCTTGAAATTACCTTTCATACCATGGTGGATGCTAGTCTATCTAGATCATTTGTTTCCACTAATTTGTCTCAAGTTAATGGTTACTTGAAGTGTGAGTCCAGGGAGGCTTGCCACGATAATAAGGCACTTCGGTCCATGCTGATGGTTATGTCAGGCCCTTATTCTTTTGGTTTGTCTTCAAGGATAAACAAATTTATTAGCACAAACATTCTCTCCCTGATAACACCTCAGATATATTCTATGCACGGTTCTCATTTGGTATGCTACTTTCCATTGAACTCCCTCCATCAATTCTATGATATTAATGGTATATTTTATGATAGAATTGAAGCATGGTTGGGGAGATCTTATGTGGATATAATTCCAATGAATTATCATTGTCACATGTTTAATATGGTGAATAGATTTTATCATGCTTTAATTTTTCCCACTTTTACTTAGTCCTTATTCCAAGTTTTGTTTCTAATTTTTTGTCTTGAACATGTGTTTGCAGGCTTGGAATTGTATGGATGGATACATTGGCATTATGAATTTACATGACTCATTTTTTATCCATTTGTAGTGTAGGATAGGAGTAGGGTAGAATAGACTAGTGTCTTTCCTTTGCATAGTTTATTTTGTCTTTCTAGTTTGTTTAATTACTTTTATGTTTTCATTTTCTTTTCATTACTATTAGCTGAACAATAAATGAGTTTCTCAGTAGAGGTGAAAATAAATAAAATGCTTTCCCAATATTTTTTCCTTTGAGTGAATTTTTGGGTCAAGACTCATTTTAATTTGGGGAAAAATTTGTCTCATTTTCATTTTTGAAACTTCCTATGTGCTAGAGTATTTTTAGATCACTGATTTTTATGCATGATCACCATGTCAAATCATTTTCAATGTATTGCGACATCTTGCAAGTGGGATTTTTTTTTTAAGTTAAGAAACTATTTGATCGCTCTTGTAATGAAAGTGGACACTCATATTTTTCCCATACTCATATCCACATGATTCTAATCTGGAATAGTTTGCTTAATTGAGATTCTTATGATTTTTGGGCTTGTTTTCCCACACGCGGTAAATACAAATCCGAGTGACTAATTCTACCCATTTGATATTGAAGCCACTCCAATTCCTTACATTTGTTTGAATTATTATTTTGGGTTTGGATTTGTTCAAATATTTTCTTTCAATTCTACTCTTTTATTTGATCACTTTCATCCAACGTGATTTTTATGTTTAGACCTTTTTAGCATAATCAACTTTGTTGATTTTTTATTTCTTTTGAGTTATTTTCTATTAGCACTTTTAGTTTCAATTTTGGGCATTGACTGCATATCTCTTATGCTATGTTCAATTAGTTTTTCGAAGAGGAGTTTCATCTCTTATATTTCTGCTCTCCTCACCCAAATTTCATCTAATAGACAACAACAAGAGATATTGTTACAGGTTGCCTAGAAACTTGTTTTGGCATTGTGAACAACATGGTTATTTCAATCTTTGGTTGATATTTTCTTTAGAAAATTATTCGGGAACCAATCCTCTTATTCCCCAACTCGTTGGTTGAACAAAGATTCAATCATACTATTGTCAATAATGAGAATTTCATACCTGATTTTTTCTTGTAAGATATCTTCCATCCTTTGGATTTGTTAATCTCAAGTCACTCATTATGGTTTCATTCTTGAGCAATCTGATTTGTATAATGGTTGATAATTACACACTTATCTCATGTTGAAATACATTCAAATGCTTGGGAATTGTAGGCATATTTATGGAATATGTCAATGCAACTTTCAAAATACCAAATTTCGAGTTTCAACATTTGTTTTCATTTTAGCCAAGGTAATTTTCAAGATGTTAATTCCTTTGGGAAGGTGTAACTCATCAATCTATTGAGCCCCACACTCTTCAACACTACTTGAACCCAAATCAATTTATTCATAACCAGAAAATATACAAATTGTTTGAGTTAGTTTGGAATATCTTATATTTGATCTCTCGTAGTCATGATCTTTCTAATTTTGTTTTTTGGATTATATGACTCATCATTTTTAACAAAAAACCTATCTAATAGAGAGGCAAGCTACACACTTTTCTTTTTCCAGTTCATTCCCTCTATATTCTAAGCAATATGTAATCTTAAAGAAATGAAATGCATGATTTATCTACTTGGTACAATCTTGGAAACTTGAGGATATCATTTTCATGGAATTTCCCATCATGACAAACATCAATTTATCGCCAGTTAGAAATTAGATCTCAATCACTTCATTCATTTATGATTTCTACTGATATCTTTCATATGTGTTGAAGAAGTTAATCCATCTAGGTTGTGACCTGAGATCAATTGCACATTTCAAGAGTATCTTAATTGCTCCCTTTTCATAATGATGTCCTCTTGCCTCTCACCAGGATGAATATGATCATGTTAATGTTTCACATCATATCATCAATAATAAGGGGAAACACATACCTTGAGATGCAATGTTGACAACCTTTGAATTAGATTTTTATGAATGAAGTTTTCTCATGGATTGGCATCTTTAGAAGATAAATGCAATTAGATTTTAATGGTCCTTTTTGTTTGATTTGATAAACTCTGATTTCAATAACAAGACATTGTGTCCAGAGATCCAAATCTCACAACAATCATGACATTAATTTTTTTTGGTGAAATGAATTTTGAGGGAAAGAACATACTACTCATATGTCATGAAGAAGGATGTGATATTTGATTGAATGAACAACTAATGAATACTTGATGAATGCACTGGCCTTTACACAAAGTTTTATGACAACCAACTTAGCTTAAGTTTACTTTAAGCTTAGCATGCTTTTCCTAGAATTAGTTTTAATTCCGGTCTTTACTCTTCAATTTAGTTTAATTTCATTTTAATAAGTTATAAATTTAGAGGAATATGTATTCCCAAACTTTCCAAGAGATTATCACAACGTTCTCTTTCGTATGCAGGCTAGGAAAATGGCATGTGCAACCAACAACTCAAAATATTTTCTCTTGAAATGAAGGAAACCTAGGGAAGTGTTAATCTGAAATTGACTGCTCAAGATTCCTTTGCAATATTTTTAATCAACCAAAATTGTCACCAAATCAATATCTGATCAGAAATATATTCTCATTCATTTATTTTCATATTGTTTTCTGATCTAGGCATTGTTTGGAGTCATTTTAATGACTATTTTGATAACCTCCATAACTGTAATACCTCTCTGAATCATTAGAATGAATCTTTGGTATTAATGGTTATATTTTATGGCAAAGATAAAATGATGCTTTGGTATGGAATGCAATTTTTGTTATTAGAGAATTGAACATTTTCAAAATTGCAAAGGAATTGCTTATGTCATGAAATTTTAAGAGCTTACTGGTTTGTAGAATGTTCCACGTAATTGGGTTTTTTTTTTTTTAATATGTTTTGATTGAGCATCTAAATTAACCCATGTTTCTTGATTCTTGGAAACTTGTTTTGTTGGATTGAATGAAAGAAATTGTATGTGATAGTTGGATTGGAGAATTGTGTTGCAAATATTTTACACCAGATCATTGATTCTTGTAGTTTTCTTTGTCCTTCATTTCAGATCTCAACTTTGGGAATTTTTCTGTTGGAATTGATATTGAATGGTTCACATGTCTTGATTGGTTATTTCCCTTGGATTCCTCCCAAATATTTCACTGAAAATGATTTTATGTTGCTGCCACCAGATTTATTACTTGTTGTTGGGTTCTATTCTTATTTTTTAAACCAATTTTCATCCTTTTAGTGACTGACATTTCAGCTTCAGATTTATTTAAGTTTATTATTTTTTCATGATTTGAATTATGATTTCAGCCTTGATTTCTACTTGTACAGATTCCTTCCATATTTTGATTTGACTACTGGTGTTTCCCTGAGCTAATTTGACTCTTAGTTTTCCTTGAGGATTACTCTTTAAATTTGAGTGAGAGGTTGGTCCAATTCTGGTCACATACTGAAGATATTTTTTACAATTCATAAGATGCATGGGCTGCTCTATCTGAATGAACATTCATGAAGTTATCATCTGTAGGTATGGACTAATAGTTGTGGTGGAACACATATTCCTATTGAGTGTACCATAATAATTCATAAGTATAGGAAAGTGTCTATCCACTCTTTTATTTGAGCTCCACTCACTTCACATTAATAAATTGGCCAATATTATGATGGTTTTTGGGGAGACATGTGGGTTAAACAAAAATGCATAAATATCTACTCAACAAATCAAAGAAACTCTCGTATCACCCTGCTTCGTTCACACCCTATGTGCATATGCATATCTATATCTAAAATCTAAAAGGGTGGGCATATTTCGAAATAAAAGGGAATTTGAAAGAACTATTAATAGTGTGGGAAGTACAAGTAAACCTATCGAGGCTATGGATGCCTGCTGGCAGTGAGGCTATGCTTGTATGGTACCGAGGTAATTTTTTCGGGGTTATGGACGCTCGCTGGTAGCGAAGCAATGCCGGGAAAAGAGAGATGATGAACACACTTATGAAGATGTCTGTTTGTTAATAAAATAAAAAACCCATGGTTGAACCAAAGCTAATCTGAAATGTGTAGCCAGTAAAATAATTTATCTCATTGTTTGGCTCTTTGACAAAGGTGTGTTGTATTACTATAAATATTGGGTTATATCTTTTATAATTTTGGTTTTATTGTGGTACCTACGACTATCGGAAAATTGTCTGAAGTTTGTTGAACTTATATTTAAAATTTAGATATGAAGTATAGACCCTATACTTCTATTGACAAAGATAATTGATTCTTCCAGTGTGTCACCATTTTTTGTGGCTACAAAAACCCCGGTTTACTTTTTCTTTTACAAACGAAAGGAAATGCCCCCCTTACTAAAAATGTAAGCCTATTGTGTAATCCTCTACTTCTTGATCCCGATGTTATTTATTTCCCTACTTTGAGAGAGTTGAGGTTTGGTCTTGATTGATGATTGTTTTGATGGAGGTTTATTATCTCTTTTGATCTTATGATTTCAAATGTATTCATGATTCTTGGTTTACCTATGATGTTTCGTTGACATTCATATGACTGGTTGACACATTGTCTTACTACCTTATACATTTTCCCAAGTGTTTAATGATTTTATATGGTTGTAAGGTTTGATGATATAGTACATGTCTTGAATGCGTTTGATTTAGGTTGTTAATCATTTCATTGGATGGCTTATTCAAATCTTGCTAGCATATGGTGCTTAACATCTTCATCTTTATAATCTCATATGTTTGACAACTCTTAACTTGATTTATAAGGTCACTAATACTTTCTATGTGTTAGAGATTAGATGCATGAAACTATCATGATAGTTATTTAACCTAGATCATAGATGATTTCCTTCGATAAACCTCTCCTCTTCATGTTCTTCAAAATCTAGAATTATTCACGAGTTTACTTAAAGGCAAGGAAATATAATGTTTATGATATATTGGTGAATTTCCTATTAATCACATAGCTGATTTGGTTTCCTTCAGTGGTTGCAGGAATATGTTAGCATGATATCATTTCTTCACGATTTCTCCATCCTTGAGATGCATGTGGGGGAATCCTTTGATCTTCTTCCCATTTTATCCTTCCCTTTATTTATTGATATTTCCCTCTATTTTATTCTATTATTTTCTATAACTAAAACTCATAGTTGGATTATTCTAGTCGATAGATTTCCAACAATTGTAACCATACTTAAATCCGAGTTCTGGATCAAAAGTTATGGCCTTCTAAAGTTTCAAGGTTTTCATCCACCATTGCCACCTCACTACCATGTGGTTCCCGGTCATTGATGCCATATGATGTGGAACTTACATGGATGCTGACATGACACCTGCCACCTAGCCCATCAGGCCCACATTTAATCTTGGATCCCTCTTCGTCTTCATAATTCATTCATTCCAAAATGCTACAAATCACGTCGATCAATTTTCTCGACGACGATCATCTCCTTCCAACCCGACCAATTTTCCTGACTTGATCAACTCTTCCGATCAGATCCTTCCTACCCGATAAATTTTTCTAACGAAGATTATCTCCTTCTGACCAGACCAATTTTTCCCAACCCAATCAGCTCCCTTCTGATCATATCTTCCGACTTGACCAATTTTCTGACCCGAGCAACTCTTCTCGAAATACCATTCAAGAAACATATTTTAAACAACCATATATTGGGATACATGTGTCATAATTGAGCCCATGATACCTCGTTGGAAAGGTATTGAGTAGAGGAATGCAATGGAAGAGGTCTTAAGGTTATAAAAGTGACATAAAATCTTAGAAATTGTAGAGGAAAATAGAACACGAATTTGAGGGGAAAATGGATTGTGCAGACTTCAGACAGTCATATATGGAGCTACAATTAACGAAATCAGTACCAGGATAGCTCCACAGAAATATGGTGAAGAGAAGAATAGGCTTGGATGTAAATTATTTGGCATATTGAGAGCATAAAAGGTTCGAAAATTCAAAACACAGGTGGAACCTGAATTCGGATGAAGAACCAGATATGCATATTTCAAACAATCATATATGGAGCTACAAGCAACGAAATCATTCCAGCAAGGGCTCAATATAAATATGAGATAGAGAATAAGAAGAAGAACCTAGAATGATCACATTTAGCATGTCGAAGTCATAAATGCCAAAAATCTTTCGAGGAATGGAGGATAATGCCAATGGGCAGAGTCAATGATTGTGTTTTAACGAATATCATTTGTAAACTTCCATAGGAAAAATGTAACCACCCAAGAGTCTCTTCAACTCCCATTTGTAACTCCCACATCTACATTTTCAAAATGAAAAATAAATTTGAAATGTAAGAAAGAGAAAATTAGGGGGAAATGAAACAAATGGTCATGAGAGTTGAAGAGTCTATCTCTTGTTTTATAAAAGAGAGCTAGTTGAATGGATGGACAAATTTTTCCCTTTGTAAAAAAATATGGTACTTGTTGGCACAAGGGAAGACCCAGGGTTCAACGCTTCAACAACGCACCAACAAAACCTTAACTACTGGCCCTTTCGGCAACACCTGCGAAGCAGATGAAGTCTCACCCGAGGTAGAGGCAGGGGGGGTTACATGACTCAAGTGTCTACAACCTAGCTGGGACACAGATATGTGATTACACACTTCAATAGATCACTTAGTCAATAACATTCATCAAGTTCTAATTCTTATTCACATCGCATATTAACCCTAATTACAGATCAACGCAGTAGTAACCAAGATTTAAGCACATCTAATTATTTAGCACATAGCATCAGAGCAGATCTAACATTCATTCATATGTAAAACACTAAGCATAAAGGAATCAATCTACAATGCATCAAGATCAAGCACATAAACATATAAAAACCATGAATAACATTGCACAAAGCACAATAACACAGGATATACGTGGTTCACCCCAATGTGGGGCTACATCCACCAACTCTTCTCTTCTTTATTAGTCTCTTTCAATATCCTTATAGGCACCCAACTACAAAGACAACTCCGCACGGGATAGGAGATATGTGCACACCTTTCCAGATCCTCCTTCCCCGATTTAGGTCACGACACAAAGCCCTGCACAGTTTGTGCACGAAACACTTACACTTAGCTCTATAAGCCGTATTACATTCATGAACTAAGACAACTACTCATGCACTAAGCCACACCTTCAAATGTGCACAAAGCACCTACAAACCACTTTCACTTAGCTCTGCAAGTCTCAGATATAGTATGCATAAAGCATTCACAACTATTCACACTTAGCAACCTTCACAGGTTCTTGCACAAAGCCGATGAGAAATGCTTCTTACATTGCTTAGATACTTATTTATACATTACAAAAGAGGCCTAAACATGGGTAAACCCATGGAATGACATCCCATACCCTTACATAAACCCTAAAAGCCCAAAAATCCCACAAAATGGGTGAGATCCCGTGATCTCCGGTTTGCCTGGGCGCTCCGTCTTCGACCAGCCTGTCGAAGTCCCAAAAATGGTCAAGAACGATCAAGGTTCTCTCAAAACTTGTTCGAGGGCCAGCAAGCCCCCAAAACTCACCTATGAATCATCCTGAGTCATTTTGATCTAGGAAACACTGCTTTGAAGGCCTCGATCTTAGCTCATGTTTCCTCAACTTGCTACTTCGCCAGAGCCTCCAGCTCGACAAACTCCTGAATGAATTGCTTGGTGACAGGCCCTTCCAAGCGTTGTTCCATTGTTGCGACCACCTATTCCAACTATGATCCTTGTCCCTCAAGCTCTTCAAAAATCATGTAAGCTTCATCCGACACCAACTAGAGTCTCTGTGTCACCTCCATCACTCTACTCTAGATGGTAGTGACATGCTGCTAAACTGGGCGTTGCTCCTGCGACCTATTCATATTTTCCAATGCAGTAAGTAGCTTCAACTATGCTTGCACAATAGACGCTTACTACTTCGCCTCTTGGAGTTGTGCCTCCAATATCCTCAGCTTCGGGTCTTTTGCAAGGTGCTCGTAGGTCTAGTCACTTCGGTCACTGAGTTGCTTTCATTCTGCGACCAACACCCTGATTCTTTCTATTGTGCTCCTGACAGTCTCTTCCCTTTGATCTCGTACTTCCTGCGGAGTGCTAGGCACTCCTTGAAGTTATAGCTCTGCTACTCTTGCTTGGAGCTATTAAATGGCATCAACAAGCTTCCTTACTTGTCTCTCGGATGTCTCTTCTTCCATCTATGTCAAGATCAACAAAAAGCGAAGTGCTCTATTCACTGCCTCTCTAATCCCAATATGCTCTGCGATCAACTGGTCTTTCTCTTTCTGTATTTTCTCCTTGTCTTCTTCGAACTTCATCCGAAGTTCATAAGTCTCTTGTTGCGCAACCCAAATTTTCTCTAAGGCCTCCTCCTTTTCTTGCCTCAAGGCCTATGTGGCCTTCTCTTTTTCGTCCCCAAATTCTACATTCTTTGCGGAGGGTGGTGCAGTAGACACTGCGCGGCTCGACTGGATAACTTGCTGGATATCTTTTAGTTCTTTCTCAATCTTTTCATAGAGTGTTTCTTGTTTGGCTTCATGTCTCTGCAGGATGTCCTCTAAGGCATCTTCTACAACGGTGATGATGGGTTGGATATCATCCACCGTGAGTATATTCTGCGACTAAGGCTTAGTGGCTCGAGATTTCTTCCATGCTGAGGGTTTCTACGGGGAACCCTTCCTTTTATTTGACGTCTCGGCCTATGTAAGGGGATCCTTTGGCGGTGTTACTTCACCCTTTTCTTTCTTGTCTTCTTCCCCTTCCTCCTCTCAGTTTACTTTGTCACCTCCTCCTCCTGCAGGTGAATCAGACACAGTTTCTTCTAATGCACTGTCTTTTTCCTCACTGTCGATGTCCTGCACTTCCTCCTTTTTCTTCTTCTTCTTGCCACTGCCCTACCCATCATTTTTTACCTGGGTGACTAATGGGCTTCCAATGATATCAGGGTCAGAGAGTTCAGCATCCTCCACTGGTACAATGATTTTTATTGGCCATTCCTTAGTTATCTCTTCCATGTCTTCATCAGTCAATTTGTATTAAGACTACAACTCCTCCTTTCTTTCATCCCCACACGCGGTGATATATATGAAGTGTCGGTCTGCGTGAAACTTCGAGTGGCCTGAACTGATGGAGTGTATTCGACATCATTTGGGGGAAGGATTCAATGGTCCACTTGAGGTGTAATTAATAGGTGTGGAACACTGCATTTGATTACCACTACTTCTCCATGTTGCTTGAATACCACAAAGTGGTGAACCTTGCGACCAGTGGTTCTGATGGTTCAACTTCAGGGAATGTCGCTCCCTTTGGCATATTTGAAGTGAAAAATGATATTAAGATAAACAACCAACTAAAGTGGAACTTGTAGCCTTGGTCCTGTGCTTCATGACAATCTTTATCCAACTCGTTGACGAGGTAGCTCGCCAAGTTCATCTGCATCCCTTCGACACACTTCCCTGCAAGGTCGACTACGAATCCTGTTACTTACGTAGGGTGGTTATTTCTGACAAGCTTGCCCACTATCAGCTGACAATCTAGGCACACTGCACCATTCTGGATGGAGGCTACCTTGTAGCCTCGCTTCCCTTTCTACACATCGCCATAAGCCTCCTTGATGCACTACACCAAGGATCAATTTGACGTTTTTCCTGGGTAGAATTTCCGAGGGTCTGGTCCCTGCATGATTAATCCAGTAATGAGGTGGATCAACACCGGATCCATAGTGATGGGCCTATCCAACCATAGGTACCCTCCATGGAAGCACAACAAGAGGATTTTAATGCACACGTTAACCTCCTGATGTCGACTGAAGTGTGGGATCTTCATCACATTTAATATGGTTTATCTCACAATCTCCTTGATCCACAGTTGGGAAACTATCTTATGCTTCTTCCCAGTCGTCTTTGTTAGGTAGTGATTCAAGGCGAGCATCGCATAATTATTCACATCGTCGAGGTTGAAATCACTTATCTTGAGAGATGGGATTAGTCCCAACTATGGTCCTACTGTGAATATCCCTTTCGGGAGGTACACAATGATGAGTTTGTATTCAAAATCCCTTGGGACATTGTCACGAATAATTGTGCTAACCAAGGGCGAGATGTAGTCGGGCAAGACCGATGGGATCTTCTTTTCATTTGCTAGATCGTCGTGGGGCCTCCTTCTCTTCTCTGTCATGGTTCGGGATGGCCCAGATCGACATCTAATCGAGGGGGATGCTTGCAATCCTCCCGTCGATGAGGCCTGTACTCCTACAAACATGAATTTATCAGCCATAAGGTCTATTAAGATCTCCTCCATAGACTTCTTTACTGTGTTGCTTTCGCCCGACATACACACTCGTGATCAAATAACTCAGTTAGGTGAACATATACTCAAGGTAATCGAATCAATGGCAAGGTATAGACAACACAACATAGTAGGCAATCACTTCTCTATTAGCTCGAATATCTTAGTTTGCAAAAGTGGTCTCGGTGAGGTATCCGATAGATTAAATAATCAATGTTGTAACGGATTCCTCCAATGGGTAGGAATGCCTCGATCAATACGATCCCATCCATTGTGGCGTGGTCCCAATGGTCCAATGGTGATATTTCCTCCAACGGTTGGGATGCCTCCAACAATCATATAGCTTCATCGTGGTGAAGTGCCATTCTGCATTGTTCTGCTATTTCAGCGAGGCTCGAGTTCTACAAGCCTACCTTCTGCAAAGTCTTCTCTGGAACTTCTTGCAGTCTTTCTATCTTTGCCTTCTTCTTACTGAGCTTTCTTGCCTTCTTTCCTATGATCTGAGTCTCCAGGTTCCTCTTTTCATTCTTATTCTTATCTTCTCTTAGCATAGTAAATTTGAACTGTTGATCTTCTCTCAAAGTTTTCAAATGTAATATCTCTTCTCTTATTACTTCTGGGGTAGGTGTTCTTCTCTCCTGCATAGATAGGTTCTTCAAACCTTCTTATGTTCTTTCAACTTCGACAACTAAGTATATCTCCCTTTGTTGCTTCGACTTGTCCTCTTTTTCTTCTATTAAGCGTGTTATTCTCCTAGCCATGAAGTCCCTTAATTCTTTATTTTTCTGTTATGTAGTTTCTTCCTCTACTTTCATCTAGATCTGATATTTCTCAATCCAAGTGTTTCCTAACATAAGTGCAAAAGGGGTGTTGTTCTCCACAAACTTGATGACTTCAAAGTCTTCTTCGGTCAACGTTCCACGGGAAATCATAGGTACATTAGTAACTCTTCCACATAGGGTTATCATCTTTCCTTTAAACAATCATATCCTTCCCAATGAAGGAACCGTAGCAGGCTTTCCCAAAATTTCCCAAGTTCTTTATGACATGATATTCACCTGTGTTTCCTCATCCAGAACATAGTCTATGTCTAAGTCTTTGATTCTTGTTTCTATGCACTCCTTCTCTTTTAAGATATCTGGTAAAATGATGTCTCTGTGATCCTTCAATGTTTCTCTCATCTGTAATAATATAGTCTCTGATTCTTTCTGATCTCTAACATATCCTTAGTTTCTTGACCTTCCTCATGGTTTTCTTGTCTCAAGTTCATCTTTTCAACTTTAGAAATCATTCTAGGACAATCTAAAACCTCATGATCAACAACTTTACAATAAAGACAAATAGGACCTATACCAGGGCATTCCTTAGTAAGATGTCCTGGTATTCTGCAGTTATAACATAGTGTCAATCCTCTCTTTCTCTTAAATGATCCCCAACCTTTTTTTACTACACACTAAGATCACAGTGATGGACCTGCAAAAAATTCTTTCTAGGGTCCTGCATCCACTTGTTAGTCCAAAAATTCTTTCTATGCATAGGAATAACATATCTTTCACTACCTCTATCAAATTTATTCAGATCAAATATTCTTTCTTCTATATGTGCCTTAGTTTTCAGACTAGGACCAAATCTATCAAACAAACCTAGATTCATACTTTTGAAGAAAAAAATTTCCACTTATCTTACCTTTATCATAGCACAAAGCTTTAATATCTTACCTCTTTTCTTCATATCAGACTTCTCTTTTAGCACCGAGTTTCGCAAGTCAAGTAGAATATTGTGCACTACAAAAACAGGTCTATGCACGGAGTTTTTTCTTTTCTTCAGTTCCCAACAATCACAGTTTCAGGTCCCAACAACGGAACCATTTTTTGGCACAGGGGCAGACTCAGGGTTCAACGCTTCAACAATGCACCAAAAAAACCCTAACTACCGGCCCTTTCGGCAACACCTGTGAAGCAGATGAAGTCTCACCCGAGGTAGAGGCAGGGGATATTGCAGGACTCAAGTGCCTACAAACTAGTTGAGACACAGATTTGTGATTACACACTTCAAAAAAGAACTTAGCCAATAACATTCATCAAGTTATAATTCTTATTCACATCGCAGATTAACCCCAATTACAGATCAACGCAATAGTAACCAAGATTTAAGCACATCTAATCATTTATCACATAGCATTAGAGAAAATCTAACATTCATTCATATGTAAAGCACTAAGCATTAAGGAATCAATCTATCAGGCATCAAGATCAAGGACATAAACACATAAACACCATGAATAATATTGCACAAAGCACAATAACACATGATATGCGTGGTTCACCCCAGTGTGGGGCTACATCCACCAAATCTTCTCTTCTTTATTAGTATCTTTCAATATCCTTACAAGAACCTAGCTACAGAGCCAACTCCACATAGGACAAGAGATTTGCGCGTGCCTTGCCAGATCCTCCTTCCCCAAGTTAGGTCACGACACAAAGCCCTGCACATTCTGTGCACGAAACACTTACATAACACTTGCACTTAGCTCTGCAAGCCTTAATACATTCATGCACTAAGCCAACTACTCATTCACTAAGCCACACCTTCAACTGCACACAAATCACTTACAAACCACTTGCACTTAGCTCTACAAGTCTCACATATAGTATGCACAAAGCATTCACAACTATTCACACTTATCAACCTTCACAGGTTCTTGCACAAAGACGAACATAACTGCTTCTTACATTGCTTAGCTACTTATTTATACATTACAAATGAGGCCTAAACATGGGTAAACCCATGGGCTGACATCCCATACCCGTTACATAAACCCAAAAATCCCGCAAAATGGGTGAGATCCCGCGATCTCTGGTTCTCCTGGGTGCTTCGTCTTTGACTAGCCTATCGAAGTCTCAAAAATGGTCAAGCACGACCAAGGTTCTCTCAAAACTTGGTCAAGGGACAACAATACTTTTACTTATGAGTAATAAAGAGTCGGAGGTATTTTAGAAATTGGTGTTTTTGATGAGTTTATATGAGACTACTCTTTATGCATTTATCTTCTGCTTGAGTAGATAAGATTCTGTTGTATGAATTACTTATGCACTCTGTTTTTTTTGCTTATTCTATCATTGGTTTCCTTGTGGGTACATAAATGATGTTATAGATGCATTGTACAACTACTTATCTATGTATTTGCAACATTGTTTCTATCACATATGATTAGCATACATGATTTTTTTTTTAATCTAATGATATTATCTCTCGTTGTACTCACTCTTCTAGTTTTTTCTCCTGAGATAGATTAGAATTAGTTAGGATTAGATTAGTTTTTTTTAGTTGTATTAGCCTTAG
>SNQJ01S0092105.1:0-19370 GCA_010110895.2 Picea sitchensis | reverse complement strand
CGCACTGCTTCCTGTGTCCTTTGTCGCACTTTATATTTCTTATTTTCTGGTGCACGATGCTTCCTTTGGTCCATTCTACGCTTAACTCCAAAAAATGCATGCTCCAACGATTTCCCTCATTAAGGAGAAAAGATGAGGATTGTTCACAATATTCAGGAGGTTGATACAATTGAGGAAATATGTAGAAGCATGTTGTTGGTGTGTAGTGGGAAGACCCAAGGTTAATCATCAATACACCAACAAAACCCTTAGACATCATCCCTTTTGACATCACTTGCAAGAAATTCAAGTCTCACCCAAGGCATTTAGAGGGGTTGCATAAACCAAGGTTCTGCAGTTATGAGGGGAATTGAGGAATTCAACATGTTTTTACAGTGTGCATCGTTTTCATCACTTAACAATTACTTATCATTAAACATTCCCTGTGTGAAACATTACTTTAGTTGACATTTATTCATTTACCAGTTACTTCAGTGCAAGACAATATAACAACATATATGAATAACACATTCATAATACTAATCTTTCATTATCACTGCACAATATCAGTAACATATTCATAAAACATTCAACAGATCTACGTTATCCATAACACACACATAAAATCACATCAAGACTCAAGTTTTAACGTGGTTCACCCTAATCTAGGCTACGTCCCCAACACCTAGCTTCTTATATTAGTCATTTATAGTCTTCTTATAACTATGCACTATGCTTAAAAAAATATGCAACAATAACCATTACTCAAACATGTCTATTGATTTTGTTGCAGTGTGAGTCTCACTCCTTAGTCATACCTCAAAAATATTCCTCACGACTTCTCCAAAACTCAACTCAACTTACCCCAAAAATCACTAAGAACTTTTCATGCGTCGAACCCCCTATCTACCCCGACCCATTACATATTTATACATCAAAATAGGGATAATATTGTTACAAAATGTCATAAAATCCCAATGGTCTATAATCATTTTCTGCCTTTCGCATGTTGCTCCGTCAAGTTTCCTCCTATCGCAAACTTTGACTCCTTAAAGTTTTCTCCTATCGCATGCTCTTGTCCATCTTCTAACTGCAATTTATTCTTTGAATTATTATGGCATAGATTCCAAAACTCAACCAAAACTATCCAAAACGCCTATCCAACAGGCCCCCAACACTCACCTGTGACTCGTCCCGAGCCACTCAGGCCTTATTCCAATTCGCCATGAGATTTTTGAATGTCTCTTTTGTTGTTGTGGCCTACGCCTTTACCTCTGTCTCCTTCTGCAAAATTGTGTCGACTGTTTCGGTGGTAACCCGAGCTTGCATATTCTCTACACTTTCTTTGACTTCCTATTTGATTATACCTTGAGTGGTTGCTAAGGTTGTTGTCACAATATAGGATTCTTCCTGTAGTACCTTGATATTTTTCCCGTGAGCTTGCTTCTCTCTATATAGTTGATTCATTTATGAATACAACTTCCTTTTCTCATCCATTGTCATTGTTGGCCCTCAACCAAGTTTTGAGGAAACCTTGGTCAGGTTTGACCACCTTTTGGACTTTGATAGGCTGGTAGAAGATGGAGTGCCCAGGCGGAGCTGAGATTGCGGATATCACTTATTTTGCGGGCTATGTGGACCCAACAAGGGGTTCCTTAGGGTTTTTGTAATGGGTTATGGGATGTCAACCCATGGGTTTACCGATGATTAGGCCTTATTGTAAGGGATTGTAAAAGTATAAATAAGTAAGAATGTATAGTAGAAGAGGAGAAGCTAAGTGAAGTAGTGGATAGTGGGAAGTGGCTAAGTGCAAGTAGTTCTGATTTGCTTTGTGCAAAAACATGTATATGTAAGGCTCTGTGCTAAATAAAGGAGATGGATCTGTGCCTTGACCTAATTTTGGGAAGGAGGATCTGGTGCTCACTGCGTAGATCTCTTGTCCTATACGAAGCTCGGCTCTATGGCTTAGTGTAAAGGAGCGGATGAATGTAAAGATTTAGAAGAATAATAAAGAAGACGAAGCAGTTGGTGGACATATCCCCACACTCGAGTGAACCACGTATATCTTGTGTCTTTTGTTGCTTTGTTTTGTGTTGTTTATATTATGAATATTCTCTATTCTTTTCTTATTATGTATGTTAGATAGATATGTTGATGCTTGGTGCTTTATTTGTGTTAAGGGATAATAAGTGCTAGATCTAACTTAATGCTATGTTCTAAGTGGTTGAAGTGTTTACCCTTTGTTATTACTGCGTCGATCTTTACTAGGGTTTGTTCTACGATGTTAATGAACTAATGCATGTCCCCTTGTAAGTGTTGATAGAATACTATGTGAAGTGTTATTATCACATAACTGTGTCCCATCTTGGTTACAGACAACTGAGTCTTATAACCCCCCATGTTTATACCTTAGGTGAGACTTTTCCTACTTCACAGGTGTTGTCGAAAGGGCCAGTACTTAGGGTTTTGTTGGTGCGTTGTTGAAGCGTTGAACCTCGGGTCTGCCCCTGTGCCAACAAATGGTTCTATTGTCAGGAGATGAAACTATGATTGCTGGGAACTGAAGTAAAGAAAAGAGAATCTTTGTGCGTAGATCTGCTGCTAAAGTGCGCAGTACTCTACTTGACTTGTGAAGCTCTATGCTAAGAAAGAAATCCAATCTGAAGAAAAGAGGTTAGATCTAAAAAGAGGTAAATCTTTGTGCTTTGATAAGAGTAAGATAAGTGAAAAATTTTGTTTCGAAAGCATGAATTTAGGTATGTTTAATAGATTCAATCCTATTCTGAAAGATAGGGTGCAGTTAGAATAAATATTTGATCTAAGTAAATCTAATAGAAATGAAGAAAGATATGTTATTCCTATGCATAGAAAGAATTTTTGGACTAATAAGTGGATGCAGGAACCTAGAAAGAATTTTTGCAGATTGCAGATCCAACATTGTGATCTTAGTGTGCATCACAAGAGAGATTGGGGAACATACAAGATAAAGAGAGGATTGACACTATGTTATAACTGCAGAATATCAGGACACCTTGCTAAGGAATGCGTTGGTACAGGTCCTATTTGTCTTTGTTGTAAAATTGTTGGTCACGAGGTTGTGGATTGTCCAAGGATGATTGCTAAAGTTGAAAGAATGAACATCAGACAAGAAAACTATAAAGAAATTCAAGAGACTAAGAGCATGTTAGAGAATCATAAAGAGAAAGAATCAGAGAAATCTCAGACTATGTTATCACAATTGAGAGAAACAATGAATGGTCACAAAGATGTTAGTTTACCAGAGATCCTGAAAGTAAAACAATGCATAAGTGCAAGAATAGGAGATTTCGACATAGACTGTGTCTTGGATGAGGAAACACAAGTGAATATTATGACAGAAGACACTTGGGAAATTTTTGGAAAGCCTACTATGGTACCTTGATTGGGAATGATAGGCTTGTTTAAGGGAAAGATGATAACCCTATGTGGAAGAGTTACTAAGGTACCTGTTATTATTCATGGAACACCAACTAAAGAAGAATGTGAAGTCATTAAGTTTGTTGAGAACAACATCCCTTTCCCAATTTTTCTAGGTAAGACTTGGATTGAGAAAGATCAGATTAGAAGGAAAGCAGAGGAAGAAGCTACAGAAAATAAAAAGCAAGAACTAAGGGATTTCATAGCTAGAAAAATAGATTGACTAATAGAAGAACGAGAGGATAAGTCGAAGCAACGAAAGGCAAGAGATTTAGCTGTCACGATTGAAAGAATGCAAGAACGTTTGAAGAACCTATCCATGTAATAAATAAGAATACCCACCCAAGAATTAATAAGAGAAGGGATTTTAACTTCGAACCCTTTGAGAACAAATCAACAATGCAAAGTCACTATGCTAGGAGAAGATAAGAATAAGAATGGAAAGAGGAATCCAAACATAGTCAGAGAGACTCAGATCACAGGAAAGAAGGCAAGGAAGCTCAGTAAAAAGAAATCCAAGTTAGAAAATCTACAAGAAGCTACAGAGAACAGATGGAAAACTTCAAAGATTGGAACCTCGCAGGAGGCAGGTTCACAGGATTTGAACCTCGATGGAACAACAGGACCATGTAGAATGGGACTTCGCCCTGGCGAAGCTATATGACCGTTGGATGCACCACGCCCATTAGAACGATGCTCCTGAATGACTAGAAAACACATTTATGGGTAGATGGACCTCTCTTGGGACATTGAGACCGTGCCATAACAGACAGATTCACATTGATGGAAGCATTCCTACCCGTTGGAAGAATCTGTTATGGTGCCTTGATTATT
Organism: Picea sitchensis; assembly: GCA_010110895.2. NCBI lineage: Eukaryota > Viridiplantae > Streptophyta > Pinopsida > Pinales > Pinaceae > Picea > Picea sitchensis. Next base: position 15,101 of record SNQJ01S0092105.1, on the reverse strand, counting down.
TAACCGATCAGACACTACGCCAGGGCCACTTTTTTCCACCCATGATTAACTGAGATAACAAAGAATTGATTATGTGTCGAGCTGTGTTATCAGAAACTAGACGTCGTTGTCCATTTGTCTACCCCGCCTCTCCGTTCACCTACCCCGACCTATCTGTTTAAAAGTGAGAATGTTGTGCAAACCTAGTGCATTAGAGAAGTCTTTTGAGGAGGTCTTCAAGAAGATAATGGCTGACAAACATTTCTCTGAAGGTGTCCAGGCATTGTTGACCAGGGGACTCCAGGCTTCCCCTTCGACTGGACGATGTTCTGGCCGTGTCAACCCCGCAACCGAGCAACAAATTAAGAATCGCGGTGATATGGATAATGCAGAGAAGATCCCATTGATATTACCAGACTATATCCCACCTTTGGATGGCGTGGTTAACCGTGACAACATCCCACGAGACTATGAGTACACTTTGATCACTGCGTACATTCTGAAGGGAATATGCATAGTCAAGAGTCAGTTGGGACAGATCCCACTACTAAAGATCAATGATTTCAATATAGGCGACATAAATAACTATGTTATGCTCGCATCCCATCGATACTTGACGAAGAAAACTAGGAAGAAGCATCGCCTGGTCTCCCAACCATGGATTAAGGAGCTGGCACAGTCCACTATACTAAATGTGATGAAGATTCCCCATTTTGGCCAACACCAAGAGGTTAATGCTTGCGTTAAAATCCTGTTGGCATGCTATCATGGAGGATACCTGTGGCTCGACCGATGGATTACTGTGGATCTGGCATTGATCCACTTGATTACAATATTAAGCATGCAAGGACCTAACCCTCAACAGTTTTATCCAGGGAAGGGCTCAGACCGCTCCCTGGCACAACTCATCAAGGAAGCTTACGAAGAAGTTGAAAAAGAAAGCGAGGCTACAAGGTAGCCTCTATACTAGATGGTGTAGTGTGCCTCATTTTCCAAATCACAGCTGGCAAGCTCGTAAGAAAGAACTACCCCACACAGGTCACTGGGTTCGTGGTGGACCTTGTAGGAAAATGTGTGGAGGGCATGCAAATGAACTGGGTGAGTTACCTCATCAATGAACTCGAGAAAGACTACCACGAAGTTCAGGATTTGGGATATGAATTCCAATTTAGCTGGTTGATCATCTTTATTGCATTTTTTGCTTGGAAAATGCCTGAAAGAGCCACCTTTCTGAAGATACAACCATCGAAGCCATTTACCGCTAGGTTTTATACTCTGTGGTACACCAACAATATGTAGAAGCAATGGTAATCCAATGTCGTGTTCCATGCATATTATCAACAACTGAAGGTTTCCATTGAAGCATTTCCACGCATGAAACCGTGCACCCTGTACCAATATAGACCAATACAAAAGTTCTGCGTAGATCCACATTTCATATATATGACTACATGCAGAGATGAGATCAAGGAAGAGGTGCAATAATACTATAAGTTGACATATGAAGACATGGAGAAGATCATGAAGGAATGGCCAAAGGAGTTCCTTGTACCTGGTTTTGATGCAAAACTCTCCGACACTGACATCATAGGAAGCCCCCTAGTCACCCGGGTCAAACATGTTGGACAATCTAGTGGGACGAAGAAGAAGAAAAAGAAAGAAGAAGTCTAGAATATAGAGATGGATCTGACTCGCTAGGAGGAGGAGACAAAGAAAATGGACAAGGAGGAGGGGATGAAGGAGAAAATAAAGGAGAAGGAAAAGCTACACTATCGAAAGACCCCCCTACTGAAACAGTAACACGACAGAAGAGGAAGGTTTCTCCGTTGAAACCTTCTGTAAGAAAGAAGATGCATGCTAGCAAGCCCCAGTTAGAGGCCACACTCATGGAGGACGACATCAGCTCGATCCACAGAGCGATGGAGGATCCTTTTGAGGATATCTTGCAGAGATATGGAGTGAAGCAGGAGGAGCTATATGGAAGGGTCGAGAAGGAACTGAAGGAAATACAACAATCTATTCAATTGATGTGTGCAGTACCTACTGCACCTTCCTCGTCACATATTGCAGAATTGGGGATGAACCAGTCCAATTGAGAAGACATGCAGATGCGATAGAGGCTTGAATTCAAAAAGTCCAAGAAGAGAAGGAGAAGGCTACAGAAGCCTTGAAACAAGAAATAGAGGAAGTCTTAGAGAAATTACGAGTAGCGCGGTACTATGTAACCACCTATGAAAATGAGAAAGAAGAGTTTCGGGCGATGATCCAGGAGGAAAATCCCAACTACAGAGATAAAAGTAACAATTTCTTGCATAATGGGATATGGTCCAAGAAGCAGTGAATAAAGCATGTCGCTCTGTGCCAGGCTTGGCACAGGAGGAACAAGATTCAATCAAGGTTCAAGTGGCAATGGTCGCTACGACCATCCAATATATTCAAGTGAGGATAATAGAGTTGGAGATCCAAGCAGTACCGAGCACTCCGCAGGAGGTGCATGAAAAGATATAGGAAGATGCTAAGAATGAAGTAGGAAGGATCAGAGCCCTCGCCTCAGAATGCAAAAAACTAAGCGATAGAAGCATGCAGACATATGAATGCCTCGCAGAAGATCTAGATCTAAGAAAACAAGAAGAGTAGTTACAAGAGGCGCAACAACGGGAATTGTCATTACAGTCACAGATGAAGCTGTTCACTTTAGTTGAAATAATGAACAGGTCCTAGGAACAATGCGTGGTATAGAAACAAATTACTGCCATCCAGGGCAGAGTAATGGAAGTCACGCAGAAGCTGCAACCGATGCAGAACGAAGCCTTCATAATGTTTGAATAGATTGAGGGACATGGCTTGAAACTAGACAAAATGGTTGTGACAGTAGAATAGCGCCTAGAAGGGCCTGTTACAAAGCAAATGATCCAAGAGCTCGCTGAGAAAGAGGCTCATTCGAAGCAGCAAGTCGAGGTAGTTTGAGTGAAGTTTGAGGCCTTTGAAGTAGCTTTGACCAGAACTGAGTGACTCGGGACGCGGCACATGTGAGTGTTGGGGGCCTGTTGGCCCTTGACCAAGTTTTGAGGAAACCTTGGCCAGGTTTGACCAAATTTTGGACTTCGACAGGATGGTCGAATATGGAGTGCCTAGGTGGAGCTGAGATCATAGATCTCACTTATTTTGTGGGCTATGTGGACCCAACAAGGGGTTCCTTAGGGTTTTTTTAATGGGTTATGGGATGTTGACCCATGGGTTTACCCATGATTAGGCCTTAATGTAAGGGATTGTAAAAGTATGAATAAGTAAGAATGTATGGTAGAAGAGGAGAAGCTAAGCGAAGTAGTGGATAGTGGGAAGTGGCTAAGTATAAGTAGTTCTGAGTTTCTTTGTGAAAAAGAATGTATATGTAAGGCTCCGTGCTCGATAGAGGATTTGGATCTGTGCCTTGACCTGATTTTGAGAAGGAGGATTTGGTGCTCAGTGCGCAAATCTCATGTCCTATGCGAATCTCGGCTCTGTGGCTTAGTGCACAGGAACGAATGAATGTAAATATTCATAAGAATAATAAAGAAGATGAATCAATTGGTGGATGTAGCCCCACACTGGGGTGAATCACATATATCTTGCGTCTTTAGTTTCTTTGTGTTGTGTTGTTTATATTATGATTATGCTCAGTGTTTTTCTTATTATGTATGTTAGATAGATATGTTGATGCTCAATGCTTTATTTGTGATAAGGATGAATAAGTGATATATCTAACCTAATTATATGTGCTAAGTGGTTGAAGTGTTTACCCTTTGTTATTACTGCACCGATCTTTATTAGGGTTTGTTCTACGATGTTAATGAACTAATTCATGTCCCCTTATAAGTGTTGCTAGAATACTCTGCGAAGTGTTATTATCACATATCTGTGTCCCAAATTGGTTATATAAACTTGAGTCCTGTAACCCCCCTGCTTCTACCTTGGGTGAGACTTCACCTGCTTTGCAGGTGTTGTCGAAAGGGTCGATAGTTAGGGTTTTTTTGGTGCATTGTTGAAGCATTGAACCCTGGGTCTATCCCTGTGCCAATAGTCATTACCATCTCTGCTGGTGGTAATGTTCCCATTATTTCTTTGAGCTTCTGCACCTTTTGTTGCATAGCTTGGATCTTCTAGTTGATCTACTATTTCTCCCTATATTCAGTTAGTTGATTCCAGAAAACCATGGTTTCTACATAGAGATGAGAACATTCTACCTCCAAGTTCTTTATGTTCTCCACAAATTTGGTCACTGTCTATTCCCTTTTCTCCCTTTCTTCTGGTGGAGTACTCGGTGTCATGAGCGCTTCTAAGTCGACTATTTGTGCGTGAAATCCCTAAATAGCTTCGCTTATATTTGTTACTTTTTCTTCAATTGCGGCCTCCATATCTATTCGATCCTATGGGAGTTCTTGGTATACCTTCTCGAATACCTGTTGCATCCTTTCAACCTTCTGTGCAGCCTCATCTCGCCCCTGCTTGACTTTTTTGTACTCCATCTCCAAGGCTACATTCTCAATTGTAATCTTAACCAACTCGCTAGATGTATTTTCTATGCGGGAGTTCATCTCTTCTTGCACGCTCGTTTGCAATTATTGAAATACATTTGTCGACAGTTGAGATAACACTAAGTCAATGTGACCTAGTGCCCTTTCCTGTTCCTGCATCTCTATTGTGGGGAACTCTACCTCCCCTATCGCTAACTTGATGAATCTATGTTCCCTTGCTACTACTAATGATTGTGATACCTTTAATTGTTGGCCTTTCGTCCCGATTTTTTGTAGTAATTGTTGTTTGTTCATCGTCTCTCTATTGCACTAGCGTGATGTTTGTTGCTTCTATTAATTGGCACAACTCAACCATCTTCTTATGCATCTGTCTATGCATTTCTTCATGTTGGTGTGTTGCACGTTCAAACACGTCATCTATGACTTCTTTCACTTGATCATAAATATTTTCCAAGCCTTCCTTTGTCAAGGCTTGGATGGCCACTTCCTTGACAACATTCTGCTTCATCCATTGTGGTATGGATCTCCATATATCCGGTTCTTTTTTCTTCTTATCTGTGTGCAATGGTTTTTTCTAGGTTGTTTCCTCTATGCCCTTTCCTATTTTTTATTCAAATCCTTCTTCTTCATCATCGTCTATCTCTTTCACTTCCAAGTTTTGTATCTCGGAGGGCCCTATTTCCGCTGGTGGAATATTCCACTCATGGTCCCAATCTACCATGATATAGCCCATCTCGTCCTTCGTTAGCCTGTATTGGGTGGGAATCCATTGTTGATATGGGTCCTTTTTGGCTTATACATACATATGATGGTGCCTTTCCTTAAAGTGCGCCACTACCTTATACACGTCGACCACATGTGGTGGTATGCGTGGTTTCCTCTCAATATTTTCCCTAATAGTTTCCTTATAAATGTAAAAGGAAACTTTGGTTTCCATCTGTCGTGCCTTGTGGGTAGTTGTTGGTTTAGATATCTAAGTTTATATCTTTATCATGATTGACCCAGGGTTCATGTCTACAAGGGTTCCAACAAAGCCTCTAAAACTATCGGCCCTCCTGGTAAACCAGAAGGAAACGTAGTGCACATGGTGCACTATGTAGTCTCACCCGAGATAGTATTAATTGGTGACTGCAATACCCAAGTGCTTGCAGTCCAGGATTGAGTGGGAATCTGAGAAGGGTGCACTAGGATTTGTATTTAAATTATCAAATAAATATACGGTCATTCACGATTATGCATGTAATACAACCAACCCATTCATTCATTATGCTAATATCTACTCATAAACAGTAAACGAGACATAAACATTCAATCACATAACACATTTTTTACCATGGTTCACCCCCTCTTGGGCTATGTCCATAAAGATCTATCTCTTAAGCTATTCTATTATGGCAATTCCAAAACTACAGTTCTGTGCGCTTTACAACTCCCCTCAGTCGGGTCGAGATCTATTAGGAGGTGGACTAGATCGCACCAGGATCCTCAAATTGTGATCTAACCCTCAATATCTACCCTCCTAGCTCCTCTACAACCCAACAACTTACAAAATGTATCGTATTAAAATATTGTTTCTTCAAAACTACTCCCCAGAAAGGTCTCTCTCTCTCCACTCATCGAAACTCTAAACCCGACTCTAGCTCCCGCTATGAGAGTTAGGTATCTATATTTATATGTTTATGGCTCATCGGCCATTACAATGTATTACAAAAATGCTAACCCTAACGTCATTAGGTATTCCATGAAAGAGCATGTGCTACTCTTTCTTCCAACTATCACTTTCCTTGTGCATGCCTTCCTTCCCAAAATAACCTTTCTTTCTACTTTGGCCTGCTTCCAACATGCCCCCAACACTGACATGTGGCTCGTCCCGAGCCACCTAACGTCTATGTGCTTCATTGATCTCCCTGGTGATAGCTTGGAACTTCTCCATGAGTTTTGTTGTGTGCATTTAGGACTACACAGTCTTCTCCTTGAGTCCATCCAATACCTATACTACAATCTCGTCGCTGACCAACCTTGCACATTTTTCCTGGGTATATGCCATATATGTCTTGGCTTCCTTTGCCTGTGAAATGACCTCTGCTTCTCACTCCTCGAGCAGTTACATTTGAACCTGGAACTCCTTTTTCTGTGTTTGCGCAGTTATGAGTTCTTCCTGCAGTTTCTTCATGTCTTGCTCCCCTTTGACACCTTTTTTGATTTACATTATCTTCTTCCTCTACTTGACGTCTTGGATAGTTTCTCTTATCCTTTCTCCTTCTTGGTCCCACTACTGGATCTACTGATCCTCTTCCAGCTTCATCCGGAGTTGTGTTTCTTTCTCGAACAAGTCGTCCGTCACGTGGACTTGTCGTTCTATCTCTTGCAACTACTTTGTTGCCTCTTGTTTCCTCTGCTTCCTCACCTATCGTGGAGTGGTAGGTGTGAGTTGATCTCAGACATTATCGATCTCCTGTTGATATTGATAGATTGCCTACACAATCTGATCAATATTCTATGTCGTTGTGAGTTCGGTCATCTATGTGGTCTTTGAAATCTTCTCATAGGATACAACCACTTTCTATTCCAGTCCCTTCATGAATTCCCTCTCCTCTTTAGTCTTGATATTGACCTGCTCGAATACCAATTCCAGCTCATCCTGTTTATATTTTACTTGCTACAGTTCGTCTATGTCTGTGCGTGCACGAGACTGTACCTCATGTGTAATAGTGACCTGCAGTTTATATAGGGCCTTGGTTGGTATCTGTGGCAATACCAACTGCAATTGATCCAATTCCTTTAGGGGTGCCTGCCCCATGATCCCATCCATGCACATCATGCTGGGTGTGACGTGAAATGTTGAAATCGACTGTGTTATCGTCTGGCCTATGTCCCGCTCATTTTCTCTAGGTTATCCTCCTATATTTGATGTTGATGGGCCCATTTCTATGCTATTGTCGTCTTCTTGCACTTTCCCGATATTCCCGAGGAGTTGTTGCATGTCTTCCAGCTCTTCTTCAATTTTGTCCCTTTGGCGTGCAACATTCTCAAAATCTTCAAATGTGTGGTCCTAAACCACTTGGGAGACCATTTTTGCATCATCCTCCATGATCATGTATTATGGAGGCATCCTATATGCCTTTGTCTTCTTGCGCGCAACCCCCATCTGAGTGGTTGGCCGCTTAGTATGGCCTGGCTCTTGTGGAGTAGGAATTGATGTAGTCCCTTGTGCTTCCTCGACCTATTTTTGTTGTACTTGGGGCACCTGTGTATTGTTCTTCTTCCCTATATGGTCTCCTATCTTGGATGTCCCCTCTTTCTTATGCTGTGGTTTGTTCTGGCCTGTCCTTGGTTTCTTGGGCACTGTGACTTCCTGGGCCTATGTCTGTTCCTGCCCTACCTCCTTATCATGTGTATGTTCCTGTCTTGCCTCCTCCTCCTCTACCCCTACAGGTATGTCTCGAGTGAGGACTATAATCCTCCATTCGTCTTCCTAATCCTTGATGGCCATTTGTATGTCCCCCTCCGTAATGTAATAGCACAGTTGTAGCCATTCCTTGTTGGGGTCCTTTTGTGCCTGGATCCACATCGCATGTCTAGTGGCCTTGAAGTTAGCTATGCCCTGATAGTTTTCCACATCCTGTGGTGTTATCCTCCAAATTTTGGCGATGGTCTCTTGTAGGTCGCGAAGATATCCTTCAAATATAACTACATTAATTCTTCTATTCTTGGTGTCCAAAGTGGCTCCAATCGACAAGTATTTCGCTCCATGCTTGGGTTTGGGTCTAGTGCTGAAAAATGCATAATTCGTCTCCTTCCATCCCATAATGGCTATCAAGATGATCAACCATGAATAATGAAATTATGTCCCTAGATCCTGCGCATCCTTACAGTCGTCTAGAAACAAATTCAACAAGTAAGGGGCCCAACTGATTGTGGTTCCATGGGCACATTGTGTTGTAGCTGCGACAACCTCGGTCGAGACTTCCTCCTTGCAACATTTTTTGAGTAGCTTGCAGGCCATAATTTTTGTGGCCATTCTTGTCGCGATGTCACTAATCTGCTTGATAATGATTTCACACGTACCCCTTTCGGTGTCATATTTATTTTTCATCTCCTCGGCTTGTGTTTTCTCCTTTATTTTGTCCTTGAGGAACTATGCGGGATCCATGCCCCATGATGGAAGCCCTGTGATGTGTGCAATGAGCTCTATGTCTATTGAGACGAGCTTCTCTAGCCACATATCTCCACCATGTGTGACCGCCATCAACTGCTTGATGGAATTGTTTGCATACTGGCCTCTGCCAAAGTGTGGTAGGTCCAACAGACCTAAAGTCCCATTTTTTTCTAGTCCTGCTGCCCACTAGACTGGTTGATGAATCGTTTCCCCAAAGGGATCTACACCCACAATCTGTAGGTAGAATTTCTTAATGAACTCTGGGAACCTATCCATGTCCATTACATCTTGGTCTGAGTACCTTAATTTTTCTACATAACCTAACAAATCTGATTTTACCTGTACCCCTTCTGGTGTGCGCGGAAAAACAATTGTTGCGGCAGGTTGTCTGCGTGGTGACCTAGGTACCTTCTGCTTGTCCTTTCATGGTGGTGACTGACTCGAGGTTCCAACCTCCATTGGTCATTCTTTGACATATCGTTCCGATCGGCCTGTCACATCTTCCACTGCTCCTTCCCATGGGTGTTCTAACACTATTGTCTATGACTCTTCTGGCTGGACCATTTCTTCTCGATTTGGAGTCATCCCATTGACTCTTGGGGCTTCTGTTGGGTTTTCTAGTGCACTTGGCGTCTTGCATCCTCATTCTATCAGTCTTTATCCTCTTCTGGCCTATTGATGTCTATGCCCGTAGGTGTTGTTTGTTGGGTTTCTTCTACCATGAGTGTCGGTCTTCTTGGTGTTGTGTCCAGTGAGGGGATTTTGTCCACATTGATGACTTCTCGTAGAGGATATGGTTGTTGTTCGCTTCCATGCGATTGTGTTTGTGCTCTAGTCCTAACTCTGGTTTTTCTTTTTTTATGGATCGAGTCTCCATGTTTAGGTGGTTCCATGGTGATAAAAAAATTTCGTTCACCGAGATCAATAGTCTCTATAACCTCTGTAAACTTCCCTCTCTGCTTCATATGCTCTATCGCTCTCTGCCTTTTCCAACTTTGCAATAAGATTTTCGCTCCTGCGTCCTTGCTTTGTATGGGCATCGTGTGAAGCTTGCCGAAGACGTTACCTCTACTATGGATTCAATGAACCTCCAGTTCCTTTATACTTTCCATTACTTTCCCTCACCGTCTGTAGTTGACGCGATTAATGTGGCGTCTCGTCAGTCATTTTCGACATTCAATTCTGCTAGCCTTCGTCACTTAGCTCTTCTTTTGTCGTATCCGCCTTTCCTGCTTATTTTTTCTTTGAACTGACCATTGGCCTTGTCTTCCTCGAGATCGTACTACCGAGTGTGCGTGCTCCTTCTCGTTTCAGTGCATTGTTCCTCTGTTGGTACATTTTGATATCTAAGTTTTTTTTTTTTGGACTGCCTAGTGTCTTTCAAGTTATGGGTGGTCGATTATCCTTGTACAACTTTAGTCGACTCCCATTGATCATCCCTCTGAGTTTTTCACCTCCTAAGTCCTTCGATTGTACAACTCCCCCGTCTGTGACAATTTTTACTTCATATCGCCCTAACCAGTGAATTCCAAGTTTTCCTAGGTGTTGAATGGATTTAATGTCATACATCAACACTAAGTCTCCTGCCTTGAAGGTTTTCTTCTTGATATGTCTGTCATGCCAAGATTTGTCCCTTGCTCTCTGGACTTGTTGGTGGAACCCTGCTAGGATCCGATCTTCCTCCATGATCATAAATTGATTCAACCTATCCTGCACTGCACCTTGTTATGTCATGTTTGTAATCGCTGCTACGCGTAGACTGGGTACCATAAATGATAATCGAACCACTGCTTCTTTTCCATATACCATCTGAATGGCGTGTGTCCTGCCAACTCCTTGCATGTGGTCATGTATTCCCACAATACTTCTAGTATTTTTAGGTCCCAATCATCCCTGTTGACATTACAGATTTTTGTGAGTGCATTCTCAAGGATTTTGTTAAATGCTTCTACTATTTCATTTTCTTGCGGATGATATGGTTTACTCTTTTGATGGTGGACTTCAAATTACTCAGTCATATCTTTAATAGTGTTTTTAATGAAGTGAGTACCTTTTTCTCTCATCAAAATCCTTGGAAAAACAAATCTAGTGATCACTTGTTCAAATAGGAAATGTGTTGTTGTTTCTGTGCTACAATATTTGACTGGTGTTGCTTTCGCCCATATTGTCAAGTATTCTGTCGCGATGATAATGTACCTTTCTCCTATCCTCTTTGTTGGTGGGTTACTTGGTCCCACAAAATCTATTTCCCATTTTTCGAGTACCTGCAAAGTAACCTATGGTCGTAGTGGCATCTCGTACCTTTGATTAGGTTTACCAATCCTCTAACAAACATTGCATCACTGGCAGTACTCCTTCAAGTCCCTGTGAATGGTCGACCACCATAGTCCTAGACGCAATACCTTCTGCGTGATATATTTTCGTGTGTAATTGCCTCCTGCTATTCCCTCATGGGCTTCGTCTAAAACCCTTGGTCTTTCATTTTTCTATCACATATCTTCGCAAGATGCTATCTACACCCATTTTGTATAAGTGTCCTGCAATCAACTGATAATATACAACCCAGAATACTAGGTTTTTCTTTTGCACAGTGTTATATTCCTGTGGCGCAATACCTGTACTTAAATATTGGATGATGTCTACAAAGTATTCATCGACGATATTAACTGAAAATAATTGTGCATCTAGAAATATGTCCTCTAAACTTGTAGGTTCCTCTCCGTTCGTGACCCTTGATAGGTGGTCATGTCCTGCATTCAACTTCCCTGACTTGAATATTACTTCAAACTGAAATTCTTGAAACAATAGTAACCATCGACAGATTCTCGCCCCCAACACTGGCTTGTTGACTAGGTACTTAAGGCCTGAGTGATATGTGAACATCTTAAAATGTTTTCCCAGTAAGTAATGTCTAAACTTCTACAGTGCGTAGACCATAGCTAGGCCTTCCCTTTCTGTAGTGTTGTAGTTATGTCATGATTATGACAGTTTTCTGCTTGCAAACGTTATAGGATGATCCAAATCTCATGCTCCTCGATGCACCAAAATAGCTCCAAGTGTTATGGCTGATGCATCTACATGTATGTGGAATGTCTTCTCCCAGTCTGTAAATACTAGTACTGGCGTTGTTACCATATTTTCTTTCATCGTATCTAGACCGTGTTGACAATCTTCATTCCACTGAAACTTTGTATCTTTCCTTAACAATTTCTCCATTGGCACGGTGATCTGCATGTACCCTTTGATAAATATTCTATAGTATCCTGTGTGCCCCAATGTTTCCCTTAGTTGGTGAATTGTTTCTAGTGGCGGTAGGGTAAATATTACTGCAATCTTTGTAGGATATACTAGTAAACCTTGCTTGCATACTATATGGCCTAATAGTATCCCAAACGGTGTTCCAAAAATACACTTCTTTATGTTTAATGATATCTATCACTTCCTGCATCTTTCTAACATCAGTCGTAAGACCTCTATATGGTCTTTTAACATACTATAGACTATCCAATCGTCCAAGTATACCTCTATAAAATGGTCGATAAATTCCTTAAATGTAGCGATGACTACTCTAAAAAATAGTGTTGGCACATTCTTCAGTCCAAATGGCCTGATTGTATACTGGTAGGATCCCCATTCTGTAGCAAACTTGGTCTTGTATATGTCTTCCTGTGCTATCTTGATCTGGTGGTAGCCTGAGAATCCATCAATGAATGAGTAAAATTCGTGTCCCCCTACGTTCTCCAACACTTCATCCATTAAAGGTGTAGGGAATGGGTCATGTAGGCATGCATCGTTCAACTTCCTCAAGTCAATGCATATTCTTATCTCTCCTTGTTTTTTCTCTCGAACTACCATCGGGCTTATCCATTCTTATTCTTCCATAGGTCCTATGATGTTGGCTTCGAGCATTCTATCGATCTCAGCTTTGACTTTCTACTTATAGATCAGATTTAGTCTGTATGGTTGTTGTTTGATCGGTCTTGCCTCAGCTCTGAGTGGGATTTTCATTTCTCCTATCTCTCCCTCTATGCCATTCAATTCTGTAAATTTTCTGGGAAACATGTCGCTGTATTCACACCATAACTCTATTATGGCTTCTATTGTCTGCTCATCCCAGTAGTATCCAATGTTGGCCATTTTGGGATTATTGGTTGTCCTAATGTTGACTTTCTTCACCTTGATTGGGGCAACAATTACTTAGGATTCTAGAGGTGGACCTCCCACTTCTCTTTCACCTTCATCTTCCTCAATCTGGATATCACACAGATTGTCTTCATCTGGTGCTTCTTCCTGCACATGGTAGCATGGAAAAAATTATTTCACTGTCTGTATGTTCCTCTGTTGTTCCTTTGTTATGAGTTCAACTTCAAGTTCTTGAATGAATATCACCCCTCTTGTTTGTTTAAGTGTTGCATCTATGTTGGGGTTCTCATGCTCGAATGATAAAGTGACTATAAAATTATGTTGTAGTACTACCCATTTCATATTTCCTCTGCGCAATTCCTGATATGTATACCAGTTTGTTCGTATGCCTTATAATGTGTGTACAAAATGATGAGGCCATTCCTCCGGGGGTGTCATTTTCCATAGCTCTCTGCACTTCTCCAAGTGTTCTGTTGGTGCCCCCTATCCATCGTACTTATGCTATTGGTTTCTTTTTTGTTCTACGCCAAACCTTATGCGCGGTAACTGCTTACATTGGTACCAATCCTTGATTGTTTCCTTGTGTACATCCCACCATCTTGCAGGTGTGGCCTTGAGTGCTATATCTAGTGCTAAGAGTCTCTGGTTTTCTAACACTTTATCTTCGTAATGTGTCAAGAATGTTTCTAGATCGTTTACTCCATTGAAACTGGGTGGTTCCCTTATCTTCGTACCTACCCATATTACTTCGTGGTATATTCTTGCACATCTTCTTTTGGAAACTTCATGTAGCCTCTACTTCCAGTTCTCTAAACCTGTATCTAAGTCTGTTGCACATGAAGTAATTCTTCGTCAGCTGAGTATCCCATCTGTAGTTGGGTTTAATACATAATCCTCATCGTGCACAGTTTTTCTATACAACTGGCTGGTTTCCGCCAAGTCCAAGTAAGTAGGCTCTACAAATCTCTCCCCTTTCGATGGGTCTAATGGCGCAATGACCCTATATTCTTCTGATTCAAATGTCATTTTTCATGTCTTTAAATTGATTATGTCATGGTTATCAAACACCTAATCCAAACCAAGCAATGTTGGATATGGTGTTGTGTCATCCATTATTTCAATCACTTCGAAGTCTTCTTTAGTGTACACTCCATCCAGGTCTACTATCACTCCTTTCAGTCTGCCAATTGGTAGAAATCTGTGTTGGTTTTCTAGTTTCATCTGAACAGGTGAATACCCTAATGCGGGCTCTCCCATACATTGCCATGTCTTCTTGGGTAATACATTGACTTCAGATCCTAGATACAGTATGATATCTCCCATGTTTAAATCTCCAATGTTGGCATTCAACTTGAACTCCCTACTTTTTCTTCTCCTTATATGTAGGTGATTCACTGTTTTTTGTTCTAGTTTTCCTTCTATCTCTATGATACATATTTCTAATATATTTTGCAATATTTTTAAGGAGGATGGATCATTCAATATTTTTACGCATGTTTGCAAAAATCCTTTGATTGTAATTACTTGTCCTAGGGGTTGCGTTTCTTTGGTATGATCCAGCGATGGAGGCATCTTGTACTCTGGTACTTCCTTGCTTTGCTACGTAGTTGAAGTTGATGTGGTGTCTTGCTTCAGAATTTATTGTCTATCTTGCTTAAATGTTTCCTTCTCGTTCTACAGGTCGAACTGTTTCCTTAGTTTGGCATTCTTCTTCACCCATTGTTGTTGTACTGGCTCTTGACAGGCTGTGTCATTTCCCATTTTATCTCCTCCGTGCTTAACTATGTTGATGTTATGTCCTTCATCCCTTGCTTCGGATGAAATCCATTGAACATTCTGGTTGTTCTAATTCCACTTTTCCTGGATCTTCCCTAGTAATGTAGGACATTATTCTATGTCATGATCCGATGCACGACAATACATACAAGTCATTGGTGGAAGTTGAAATTATCTTGCATAATGTCTTGGTCATTGACAATTGTGACATACCAATGGTCCTCTACCTATTCCAAATCCTCCTCTTTCTTTTCCTCCACCTATGTAGGCAGCTCGAACTCCTCTCAGCATGTTATACTGAGGTTCCTGATTATACTGTGTGGTATTGTATTGAGGATGCGTTGTGTTGTACTATGGTTGAACGGTATTATATGGTTGTTGCGCAGTATTATACTATTGTTGCGCAGTGTTGTATGGGGTTGTGTAATGATCCCAAGCCAAATTATTTCTTGGAATCACTAACTACTACTAATTTATTGAGTTATTAAGTGCATACAAGATTCATCAACACATGGAGATCACAATATATT
>SNQJ01S0092104.1:40128-53257 GCA_010110895.2 Picea sitchensis | reverse complement strand
ATGCCAAAAAGGGTAGGGGACAAGGGACAACCTTGTTTGACTCCGATATTGCAGATAATCTCTTTTGACCAGCCCTCAGTGTTTTTAAACTTAGCAATAACGTTCTCATACATCAACACCAATAATCTGATATCAATCATTTATTATTTGTCTCAAGTAAATTTATTCCGTATTGACTTAATGGAAAAATATAGTAAAATATTTATTGGTTTTAATTATGAGTAAATAGAACACAAGATATGAAAAGGAAATTTATACATGAATTGTGAATACTCCAAAATATTTAACCTTTTATATGTGTTTTTTTTTAAGGATAAATACTCTTTCAAAAAAAAAAATTATATTAGTAAATATAATAGATTTAAAAAAAATAAAAATATGTCTTCAGAGTGCTTTTGGATCTTTTTTACAGGGCTATAAGAAACTTGAATTAATAACAAAAACTCTAGATGTTTTCAAATAGATAGATGTTTTCAAATAGCTAGACTCTAATTTTACAGCTGGCCATATAGTTGGATTATACTTTAGATGTTTCTAAATACATTACAACAAAAAAATACTGTAGTCATTCCCCTTACATCATTAAACGTTTAGTTGTATTGTAGTCTTTCAAAAAAATATGTGCCTCCATCAATATTCCGTGTTATATATATGTCATTCATGTCTTCTTTGTTGAAATCTCTGTATATATGTTGTGCTTTTACTTGTTGAAATCTCCCGCATAGCATACAAATTTTCTGTATCCAAGGGTAAAGAGAGGTCACCTGTAGATTTTTGTCATTATTAAACCAATCAATTATAACATTTGAGTTACCTACCAATTGTATCCTTCTTACCTTTTTATAGTAATAAAAATGTAAGATGCATCACAATGCTAGGAGTTCCCCCCTAGTGTGTGTTTCTCTTCCACAATTCATCTTAACTCTATAAGTACCCAAAACTAGGCACTTCAAAATAGCTCCTGCACCACATTTAGCCCCCCTTTCTTGTGAGGCCCCATCAAAAAAACCCACTGCCACATTACTATCAATTAAGGGAGGTCTAACAACCCTACAACTCTTAGTATCTTTTGGGCTCTTTAATTCACCTAAGGCCTGTAGAATCCTACTACAAACTTTAACCAGAGTTGGAGGATGATCTTCAAAGATCACCATATTCCTGTGTTTCCAAACCTCCCAACAGACAAAGCAATGAATTTCTTTCAAGTTTAACTCCTTCCTGATGCAGTTTTGTAGACAATCAACAATCTATCCTCCTACCTAGTAATTCATTAGTTTTATGTCCTTAAGAATTGAAGACCAAATATAATTTGTAAAGTTACAATCCACAAAAAGATGATACACAGTTTCCTCATCTTTCCCACAAAAAACACATCTACTAGGCCTCGAGAATCCTCTTTTGACTAGATTCTCCCAAGTAAGAATTCTCTGTTCAAGCATTAACCATATAAAAGCTTAACTTTTAAAGGGATCTGCCAAGTCCAAAGATCATTATACCACCATATTGATTCTTTTGTCACCTTTTCCAGCATTTGGACTTCATAAGCTTGTTTTGTATTCACTTGTCCTCTTTTTGTATTCCAAAACCATAACAAAATATCTTTTTCACAGTTTAAGTCAATTCATGAACCTATAATCCCCTTAATAAAATTATCACATTCTTCTTTTTGAGCTCCATCCAGCCCCAAAATCTCAGCCGTTTTCCACTAAGCATATATACTCTACTAAGTCGATAAAAGTTTTATTTTCGAGAATACAAACTTTATTTAAATTCATAAAAATTTGAGGGTCAATTTTTCTAAGGTTTTTGGAATTACTAACTACTTTTAAGATTAGATTGGTAGTTAATTTGTTAAAAAAAATAACTTCACAAAAATTGGCATAGTACCAACATCCAATGTTATTAAAACCAAATTGGTCATTAAATAGACCGAGTTTTAAAATTTGAACCAAATTAGAATTGAAAAAAAATCATAAAAAAAAGAAATCAAAATGTGGTTTAACAAAACATACATAAAATATTCAAATTTTGAAAAAAATAATATATATTCATGTGCATCGAAATGAATACAAAAATATACAAAGTTGCTCATGTATATAGCAAGTAAGGATGCACATAACCAAAATAATACTAATTGCAATCCATCTACTAACCAAAATACATCAACAAAGAGGCTTGCAATGACCTCTAAAGTCAAAAAAATCTAATGCTATAAAAAATAACTACGTATCATCAAAATCATTACCCTATATTGGGATCCTCATCATTAATATCACCCTCTAAGCACTCAAATAAGATAGAAAAAACTTAACATTCATAATCAATTTTTCTTGAGTGAAGGGTACATTTTCACTAGGGTCATGACAAAGGAGTTCAACAATCAATGCCACAAAAATCAAGGTACATAGAGGGTTTGGTGCTCTTTATTAAATGTCAGTTTCATACCCTCATATATGATAGAATCCAAAGGAAACATTTCAATCCTACCAATCCTGGAATCTTGAAAACTGTTAAGTCTGTTGAATTTTGAATGAGACCTAAAATTCTACTTTCTCAATATGAAGTCCAATGAGGTTGGAACCACTCTCAAACATCCTAAAACAATTAATGGTAATGTTAAAAATTTAAGTAAAACAATAGAAAATGAATATAGAACAGAATGCCACTTTTAAGAGTTTAATATTACCATTAATTACTAGGGGCATACATCATTAAGAGTTGTGTGAATGAAATGGAGGGTGAGGACCTCTTTAAATAGCTTTATTAGGGTCTGAGGATTAGGAATTTTAATTTCCCTTTAAGTAATTTTTTTTCTTTTTAGGAAAAAAAAAAATATTTGGTGATCCATAGCCATGTTGTACGTTGCCATGTGAAACTGGTCAGTTTAGTACAAAACTAGTCAATTCAGTACGGAACCAACCTGTTTAATACAGAACTAGCAAAATAAGGAACCAACCAATTTGATGTTTTAAGACCTATTCAATACAAAACTGACCTTAACCGGTATGAAAAACTAAAGTGGACTGATATGATGTTAAAACTAGTGAAACCGACCGATTATGGTCTGATTCTGATAACACTACCAACACACCCATTATTTACTTAATATGTGAGGAAAAATAATCATTTCATATATATATATAAACATTTTTCATGCAAGCTAATGTTATAATATTTTCGAATAAAGAAAATATATCTCCTCGTATCATTGGATTTTACTTTTTTTTTTTCCAACCGAAAATTACTCATTATATTATACATAATTGTGTAAACATGCAAATTTCTTGTCCAAAATGACAACAATTAATGCTGTCCATACCAACTCACAGGTTGAGGGAAGAAAGGCATCCAACTTTAGCTCAAGTTCCTACATAAACTCTCCACTAGATCATCCAAAAATAAAGTGAGAAGACTATTTTCATCCTCTACATCTAATATCTAAACTCGTGCATCCCAAAAAAGAGGTACATAGAAATTCAAAGATGTACAATTATAAGTTTAATAACAGTGTAGGTCCTTCATTTCCTTCTTCTCATTGATTATAGGATATTTTTCCTTCTTTCATCTTGAGTACCTTCTTTGATAATGTCTTTGGCTCCTTATTGTATTCTCAGTGTATATGGGAGAAGCTGAGAGAACTCAAGGATTTGTTGAGATCTCTAATTCTGACCTTCCAATTGTCTAAAGAAATTAACTGTAATTTTCCTTTCCAATTACACCAGAAAATAATTATTTTAGAGTCTCCAAACACCTGTATATAAAAAAATATGCAATCAAGATGCCAAGATAAGAGTTTCCCAGACTCCTAATAATTATGCCCTTGTATTGGTACTTGGGCCATAGTTGAATGCCCATTTATAAGAAGTTTTTTCATTGATCTTAATCACCCCCACTTCCTCCACTTTCGAGACCATTAGAGATTGTTGCTCCATCAAACCAACACATTATAAACCAATCCTGGAATAATGCCTTATTGGTATGGAAAATAGGCAATTTTTGGGGTACTAAAAGTCTATCAAAACCTCCAAGAGATTTATAAACTACTGAACAGATGGATGGGATCCCATTTTCAAATATTACCTTGTTTCACTCCATCCAAACATGCCAACTAACAATACACGTCAAATTAGAGTACTTTAGTACTTGTTTTATCCAACTATCATAACAAGCATTTAAAGTATTTCCTTCCCAAACATTTCTTAGATTTAGTCCTCTTAAAATCCTGTGCCATACTTGTTGAGTAAAAAAGAAGTTGACCAATAGATTATTAGTAGACTCTGGACCCTTTTCACAAAGGAGACATATACTAGGCCCTTCCCATCCCTTACATAGTAAATTATCCCAAGTACGTATCTTGTTTTCCAATGATAACCAGATGAAAATTTTGATTTTTAGTGCTAAATCCCAAATCCACAATTTTTTCCTCCAACCACTAATAGGTTGTTGCCATATTTTTGAGGCTATGGCACAATAGACATTTTTTATAGTTAGAACACCTCACTTATCGCCTCTGATCCATTTTATCTCATCATCTTTGTCCTGTAGCAAATAAATCCCATTATTTTTCCAAATCCCTAGTAAGAGAAAGTTCTCCACTCTCTTTCCAAACTGAGCAGATAGTACCTGGCCGAGAAAATCCTCTAGCTTGATATAGTAATGAGACATTTTTCTTCTTTAAGGAAGTTAAGAGATCATGGGAAAGTAGAGGGGAGTTCCCCAACCCCAGAATCATATCTTTACCTATTAAAACCCACTGACTTGTTACCAGACTCCAACTCAACGAATGAGTTATTAGAGGTAAATCCTTCAATAAATATTTCCAAGTCTTAGAAGGAGATGTCAGTCTATAAGAAGTCGTTCTAAGACAAGTAGAAACCGAACAATATGGAAGATATTTGTATTTTATAACCCTGTGCCAGATACCATCCTTCATCAACACTCGCCACATAGAGTTTGCCGCCAGTGCTCTATTAAAAATAAAAATGTTCCTTAAACCCCAACCACCCAAAATATTTTCTTTAGCAATAATCTCCCATGTACAAAGATTTAAATGGTTTTTTTCACTACAGCCCGACCAAAGAAAAGAAAAAAAAATTGTCTGATCCTGTTAAGAACTGAAACTTGTATCGCTACCAATTCCATTCAATATACAGGTTGACTTTCAAGAACAAATTTAATAAGGATGAATCACCCCTAGAAAAAACCACCTATTACACAAATGGCCAATCTTTTTTTTCAAATTTTGCAATTAGCCACCTCCAATCTTCAACATTGTATTTTTCAGACTTCAAAAAATAGCCAAGATATCTAAAGTAGTGTGGTGTTATTAGTCCCTGCCTTCGGCATGGACTATAGAAATTGGTATTTCATTGACTCTCCATTAGTTGGTTAGTTGGAGTTTGACTGAAAAAAATTGAGTTTTTCCCAAAGTATAACATTACAGATTGATCATTTTTTATTTTTTTAATATTTTTTTAAACATTTTTTTGAAATGTAATTTGTTGAATAAGTGAACTCCTTATTACTGCGGAAGGATGTAATGAAATAAATGTAATAACTTACCATATTTGGATGTATTGTCTCGCACGAAGGAGATCACCGTGAGTCAGGTGGAGGAGAAACTCCTTTATTACAAATAAATAAATGAAAATGTACCAACCTTACGTTTTGGCTTCATCTGATTCACTAGTAGAGCCGTTGCCAATCCAAATAACACGTACGAGCATACTTTCTGTTCAAAAATACATCATAGTGAAAATTCTTAAGTGCACCCAACACTCAAACATACTTGTTTATAAAGGTTGATTTGATGGTTCTTTATTTTAAGAGTTGTAACTAATGATAAAGTTAATGATAAAGTTATATTACAAGTACTTGATATTATTATCCATAAAGGAGAGATTGATTATTTTTTCAATTTTTATTAAAACAAATTAATTTTAATTGTATAAAAAGATAAAAACTTTTATTATACATATTGATAAAAAATCAACTACCCTATTATTACCAAGCTAAAGACATTGTATTTTAAAAACAAATGTATATGCCATTATCCATGCTTCATCATTTATACCTTCCCATTTCAAACAAATAATAGTAATCCTATGGAGTTTTAGGATTTATCTCTAAAATCGATGTAATTGTAATTAGTATGAAGGTTTTTTTTTTTTTTCTTTAAAAATAAATAAAAAATTGTAAAAAACTGTAGGAAAGTTCTTCATTAACACCTAATTTTACGAGGTAGTCTCTTGTGTAAACCCAAAGGGCAATTGCTCTATCACCATTCCCCACATATTTTGATTTTCACATCGTCCCTTTACCATATTGGGGTTTATATTATAGAGATGCATTAGGATATTCATGTTTCCCTTAAAGGGAAAATATATTTCCCTAAACCCAAAGGGCAATTGCTCTATCACCATTCCCCACATATTTTGATTTTCACATCGTCCCTTTACCATATTGGGGTTTATATTATAGAGATGCATTAGGATATTCATGTTTCCCTTAAAGGGAAAATATATTTCCCTAAATACATAAACCAAAACAGTTAAAAGAATGTCATTAAAAAAAATTATAGTCATTTACATGTGTTTTGTACAAATACAATCATAATTTCTTATCCTCATTTCAAGCTTTTTTCTTCAAATAAGTCTGTATTTTGAAGCTCATTTAGTTGCAAGGGTCTTAACATTGTTTTTGGACACTGTGGAAGAGTTTGAGTTTTTATTGTTCCTTCATGGTTATTAGCTCTTTGTTTTCATTAAACATATACATAAAATATATAAAATATGAGAGCAAAACCCCCAAAATGTTTTCATTAAACCTATAAATAAAATATGAGAGAAAAACCCTAAAAAAAAAGAGGGCAAACAACTAAATACATAAATGAAAATAAATACTTTGTTTACCTTTATCTTTAATACTAAATGTAAGTATTTAAATAATGATTATTATTTTAGATTTGTTATATTTTTAAATAATAATAGTTATCAATTTCTAAGCTAATCTCTAAACTTGTCCTTCTAAACCTACAAGAGGTAGAGACTAAACTTTCATACAACTCTTGTTTGATTTTACTTGCAACGTACAATAAAAAGTAATGTTATTATAAAGGTGGAAGCTACTAATACGTTGCAAAGTTCGGACAGGATTTTTGGGCACACAAACTTTAATCGACATTTTCACACTTCCTTAGTGACTCATTTATTTAAAAAAATAAATAGTCGAGCTTTTGTAGAAATCCTTTAAGTGGCTTTGTGGTTAACATATTTTTGTGGGATTTTTGTTAAAATGTCTTTGTCCACTTTAAGGAATACATACTCAATTTTTAAAGTTTGTTTGTTATTTTAGGTTTTTTCATAGATAGTTGTTATCAAGCATACTAACGATTGTATCGCACACATTGTCTCAATTAAAAGAGGACTAGAAGACTCTTCGAATAACATGGTACTAGCACCCATTAAGTTATATGCCTTGGACTTAGGACAAGGCATGGTACTTATCTAATCATTATAGATTGACTTGAACATGTGGCATGACTAGATGAGAATATTCGATGACAATGATTTCTAGGGTGGATTAAATTCTCTACTCATCATAGCCAAAACATTTTTCTTTGAGGTTTTCATTTAACTTTTAGCTAATTACAAGAAACCTATGTGAAAGAGCACATGAACGAAATATTTTCAAGCGAATAGGATAATATGTGATCATTTTTTAATATCTTATTTATTTTTTAATGGAATTGTAGGCTCCATGAGCATCATTTCATAATGTGTGGTCTTTTTTTTATAGGAATTGTAGGCTCCATGATCATCACTTGAGTTGCAAAATGGTCAACTTGGTTCATCATCAATCCTTAATCCAAATGAGGGATTGTAAAATTTATTTTGAGAGTTATCTACAAATAATTTTAATAATCTTATTTTCAGAGTCATCTACAAATAATCCTAGCTCCCTAGTTGAGTTATGTGTTATGTATAGTAAAAAGTAAAACCTTAACTACATAAATGGATAAGTATGTTTACAAGGATAAGGATAAAAAAGATTTCAATATTTGGAGTGAACATACAAGAGGAACCCCAAAGAATCAACAGTTTACAAGGATAAGGATAAAAAAGATTTCAATATTTGGAGTGAACATACAAGAGGAACCCCAAAGAATCAACATTTGCTCTAGAAAATGTGATCTTATACTATGACAAAAAGTCATCATAAATATCCAAAAATCCATGGAATCACCATAAGAAATAACCATAGAAGAATCCATCGGAGGTGGGACATGGAAAATTGTAGTCCATTCTAAAAAAAAAGGAAACCCAATGGAAGGGAGATATCACAAAAAAAAATCCTTAAATATTAATGTAACCAATGGAGGAACTTGTACATTTTGAAATAACCATTATCACATGAGAATGCCTCTGGTGTTTAAAATCGATCACGATGCTATCAAAATTATTCCATAAAAAATACTCAGATGAAGACATAGGTTAAAGCATATGAACAGAGCCAATGTGTAAATTACATGGAAAGAGTATTTCTTAATGGTGATCCTTGGTTGGACATAATTATCAAAGTGCCAAATCTAAACGTATTGAAGATGATTGGATGAAGCCCTAAAGGGTGAAAAAACTTAGGGACCAAAAAAATTGACTTCACTGTAGGAATGAAAGGATTCACTAAATAAGGGGTTGATATGCACATTGAAGGTGAAGCGATGAAGAGTAATAATTGGAGGATATCAAAGGAAAATGCCTAGGGTATAATAAAAGGAACATGATGCATCCTACTAAGTATGTTTCACTAGAAGTAACCTATGATAGGAGAGGGTGAAGAATGAATTGAAATACCACAAGGGGACATTCCTTGTGTGAAGACCCAAAAAGGAAACAAGGCATCCAATTAAGGGTTGAATGGATTCTCATAATGTATCTATAGATATCTTGGTAGAGATAATATTTTTTTATAATATCTAGTAGAAGAAGGGTTGGATGGAACAATTCAAGAAGTACACCCAACTAAATATGTGTTCTAAAAACTATGATAAATTCTAAACATATTATCATAATTGTAGGATTAGTGGAAGCACTACAATGAGGAAACCTTGTAGCGAAGGTTTTTGTGAAGATTTTTTTTCAGTGCATGTATTAGTAACATGCACCAATGCATACTTAAGTAACATGCATCAGTGTGTACAAAAATGTAAAAAGTATTGGTGCTCATATAAATACTATGCACTAAGTCATTCCTTTTTGTTTTATAGCAGACCAATGTTCATATAATTTGTATGCATCGATGCCTATATTACTGTGTGCACCAAAGGGAAGTGAAATTTTGAACATTTGAGGTGATATGTAGGTGCCATTCTTTGTTACTAAGTATATGTAAAGCATCGGCGCATATTGTAATCATGCACACCATAATATTTTGAAATTATAAATATAGTCATGCATTATTTTGTTTAAAGTAATGGTTCCTTTTAACAATTTTTAGCACTGGTGCTTCAATGTAATTAATAAGCATCGATGCTTATTACCCATAAAATGAACTNCTAAAATTCTACTTTCTCAATATGAAGTCCAATGAGGTTGGAACCACTCTCAAACATCCTAAAACAATTAATGGTAATGTTAAAAATTTAAGTAAAACAATAGAAAATGAATATAGAACAGAATGCCACTTTTAAGAGTTTAAAATTACCATTAATTACTAGCAGCAGACATCATTAAGAGTTGTGTGAATGAAATGGAGGGTGAGGACCTCTTTAAATAGCTTTATTAGGGTCTGAGGATTAGGAATTTTAATTTCCCTTTAAGTAATTTTTTTTCTTTTTAGGAAAAAAAAAAAAAATTGGTGATCCATAGCCATGTTGTATGTTGCCATATGAAACTGGTCAGTTTAGTACAAAACTAGTCAATTCAGTACGGAACCAACCTGTTTAATACAGAACTAGAAAAATAAGGAACCAACCAATTCGATGTTTTAAGACCTATTCAATACAAAACTGACCTTAACCGGTATGAAACACTAAAGTGGACTGATATGATGTTAAAACTAGTGAAACCGACCAATTATGGTCTGATTATGATAACACTACCAACACACCCATTATTTACTTAATATGTGAGGAAAAATAATCATTTCATATATATATAAACATTTTTCATGCAGGCTAATGTTATAATATTTTCGAATAAAGAAAATATATCTCCTCGTATCATTCGATTTTACTTTTTTTTTCCAACCGAAAATTACTCATTATATTATACATAATTGTGTAAACATGAAAATTTCTTGTCCAAAATGACAAAAATTAATGCTGTCCATACCAACTCACAGGTTGAAGGAAGAAAAGCATCCAACTTTAGCTCAAGTTCCTACATAAACTCTCCACTAGATCATCCAAAAATAAAGTGAGAAGACTATTTTCATCCTCTACATCTAATATCTAAACTCGTGCGTCCCAAAAAAGAGGTACATAGAAATTCAAAGATGTACAATTATAAGTTTAAGAACAGTGTAGGTCCTTCATTTCCTTCTTCTCATTGATTATAGGATATTTTTCCTTCTTTCATCTTGAGCACCTTCTTTGATAATATCTTTGCCTCCGTGTTGTATTCTCGGTGTATATGGGAGAAGCTAAGAGAACTCAAGGATTTGTTGAGATCTCTAATTCTGACCTTCCAACTGTCTAAAGAAATTACCCGTAATTTTCCTTTGCAATTACACTAGACAATAATTATTTTAGGGTCTCCAAACACCTGTATATAAAAAAATATGCAATCTAGATGCCAGGATAAGAGTTTCCCAGACTCCTAATAATTATGCCCTTGTATTGGTACTTGGGCAATAGTTGAATGCCCATTTATAAGAAGTTTTTTCATTGATCTTAATCACCCCCACTTCCTCCACTTTCGAGACCATTATAGATTGTTGCTCCATCAAACCAACACATTATAAACCAATCCTAGAATAATGCCTTATTGGTAT
This sequence comes from Picea sitchensis, assembly GCA_010110895.2. Lineage (NCBI taxonomy): Eukaryota > Viridiplantae > Streptophyta > Pinopsida > Pinales > Pinaceae > Picea > Picea sitchensis. Next base: position 42,265 of record SNQJ01S0092104.1, on the reverse strand, counting down.
GGAAAATAGGCAATTTTTGGGGTACTAAAAGTCTATCAAAACCTCCAAGAGATTTATAAACTACTGAACAGATGGATGGGATCCCATTTTCAAATATTACCTTGTTGCACTCCATCCAAACATGCCAACTAACAATACAGGTCAAATTAGAGTACTTTAGTACTTGTTTTATCCAACTATCATAACAAGCATTTAAAGTATTTCCTTCCCAAACATTTCTTAGATTTAGTCCTCTTAAAATCCTGTGCCATACTTGTTGAGTAAAAAAGAAGTTGACCAATAGATTATTAGTAGACTCTGGACCCTTTTCACAAAGGAGACATATACTAGGCCCTTCCCATCCCTTACATAGTAAATTATCCCAAGTACGTATCTTGTTTTCCAATGATAACCAGATGAAAATTTTGATTTTTAGTGCTAAATCCCAAATCCACAATTTTTTCCTCCAACCACTAATAGGTTGTTGCCATATTTTTGAGGCTATGGCACAATAGACATTTTTTATAGTTAGAACACCTCACTTATCGCCTCTGATCCATTTTATCTCATCATCTTTGTCCTGTAGCAAATAAATCCCATTATTTTTCCAAATCCCTAGTAAGAGAAAGTTCTCCACTCTCTTTCCAAACTGAGCAGATAGTACCTGGCCGAGAAAATCCTCTAGCTTGATATAGTAATGAGACATTTTTCTTCTTTAAGGAAGTTAAGAGATCATGGGAAAGTAGAGGGGAGTTCCCCAACCCCAGAATCATATCTTTACCTATTAAAACCCACTGACTTGTTACCAGACTCCAACTCAACGAATGAGTTATTAGAGGTAAATCCTTCAATAAATATTTCCAAGTCTTAGAAGGAGATGTCAGTCTATAAGAAGTCGTTCTAAGACAAGTAGAAACCGAACAATATGGAAGATATTTGTATTTTATAACCCTGTGCCAGATACCATCCTTCATCAACACTCGCCACATAGAGTTTGCCGCCAGTGCTCTATTAAAAATAAAAATGTTCCTTAAACCCCAACCACCCAAAATATTTTCTTTAGCAATAATCTCCCATGTACAAAGATTTAAATGGTTTTTTTCACTACAGCCCGACCAAAGAAAAGAAAAAAAAATTGTCTGATCCTGTTAAGAACTGAAACTTGTATCGCTACCAATTCCATTCAATATACAGGTTGACTTTCAAGAACAAATTTAATAAGGATGAATCACCCCTAGAAAAAACCACCTATTACACAAATGGCCAATCTTTTTTTTCAAATTTTGCAATTAGCCACCTCCAATCTTCAACATTGTATTTTTCAGACTTCAAAAAATAGCCAAGATATCTAAAGTAGTGTGGTGTTATTAGTCCCTGCCTTCGGCATGGACTATAGAAATTGGTATTTCATTGACTCTCCATTAGTTGGTTAGTTGGAGTTTGACTGAAAAAAATTGAGTTTTTCCCAAAGTATAACATTACAGATTGATCATTTTTTATTTTTTTAATATTTTTTTAAACATTTTTTTGAAATGTAATTTGTTGAATAAGTGAACTCCTTATTACTGCGGAAGGATGTAATGAAATAAATGTAATAACTTACCATATTTGGATGTATTGTCTCGCACGAAGGAGATCACCGTGAGTCAGGTGGAGGAGAAACTCCTTTATTACAAATAAATAAATGAAAATGTACCAACCTTACGTTTTGGCTTCATCTGATTCACTAGTAGAGCCGTTGCCAATCCAAATAACACGTACGAGCATACTTTCTGTTCAAAAATACATCATAGTGAAAATTCTTAAGTGCACCCAACACTCAAACATACTTGTTTATAAAGGTTGATTTGATGGTTCTTTATTTTAAGAGTTGTAACTAATGATAAAGTTAATGATAAAGTTATATTACAAGTACTTGATATTATTATCCATAAAGGAGAGATTGATTATTTTTTCAATTTTTATTAAAACAAATTAATTTTAATTGTATAAAAAGATAAAAACTTTTATTATACATATTGATAAAAAATCAACTACCCTATTATTACCAAGCTAAAGACATTGTATTTTAAAAACAAATGTATATGCCATTATCCATGCTTCATCATTTATACCTTCCCATTTCAAACAAATAATAGTAATCCTATGGAGTTTTAGG
>SNQJ01S0092104.1:11262-40118 GCA_010110895.2 Picea sitchensis | reverse complement strand
AACATGTGGCATGACTAGATGAGAATATTCGATGACAATGATTTCTAGGGTGGATTAAATTCTCTACTCATCATAGCCAAAACATTTTTCTTTGAGGTTTTCATTTAACTTTTAGCTAATTACAAGAAACCTATGTGAAAGAGCACATGAACGAAATATTTTCAAGCGAATAGGATAATATGTGATCATTTTTTAATATCTTATTTATTTTTTAATGGAATTGTAGGCTCCATGAGCATCATTTCATAATGTGTGGTCTTTTTTTTATAGGAATTGTAGGCTCCATGATCATCACTTGAGTTGCAAAATGGTCAACTTGGTTCATCATCAATCCTTAATCCAAATGAGGGATTGTAAAATTTATTTTGAGAGTTATCTACAAATAATTTTAATAATCTTATTTTCAGAGTCATCTACAAATAATCCTAGCTCCCTAGTTGAGTTATGTGTTATGTATAGTAAAAAGTAAAACCTTAACTACATAAATGGATAAGTATGTTTACAAGGATAAGGATAAAAAAGATTTCAATATTTGGAGTGAACATACAAGAGGAACCCCAAAGAATCAACAGTTTACAAGGATAAGGATAAAAAAGATTTCAATATTTGGAGTGAACATACAAGAGGAACCCCAAAGAATCAACATTTGCTCTAGAAAATGTGATCTTATACTATGACAAAAAGTCATCATAAATATCCAAAAATCCATGGAATCACCATAAGAAATAACCATAGAAGAATCCATCGGAGGTGGGACATGGAAAATTGTAGTCCATTCTAAAAAAAAAGGAAACCCAATGGAAGGGAGATATCACAAAAAAAAATCCTTAAATATTAATGTAACCAATGGAGGAACTTGTACATTTTGAAATAACCATTATCACATGAGAATGCCTCTGGTGTTTAAAATCGATCACGATGCTATCAAAATTATTCCATAAAAAATACTCAGATGAAGACATAGGTTAAAGCATATGAACAGAGCCAATGTGTAAATTACATGGAAAGAGTATTTCTTAATGGTGATCCTTGGTTGGACATAATTATCAAAGTGCCAAATCTAAACGTATTGAAGATGATTGGATGAAGCCCTAAAGGGTGAAAAAACTTAGGGACCAAAAAAATTGACTTCACTGTAGGAATGAAAGGATTCACTAAATAAGGGGTTGATATGCACATTGAAGGTGAAGCGATGAAGAGTAATAATTGGAGGATATCAAAGGAAAATGCCTAGGGTATAATAAAAGGAACATGATGCATCCTACTAAGTATGTTTCACTAGAAGTAACCTATGATAGGAGAGGGTGAAGAATGAATTGAAATACCACAAGGGGACATTCCTTGTGTGAAGACCCAAAAAGGAAACAAGGCATCCAATTAAGGGTTGAATGGATTCTCATAATGTATCTATAGATATCTTGGTAGAGATAATATTTTTTTATAATATCTAGTAGAAGAAGGGTTGGATGGAACAATTCAAGAAGTACACCCAACTAAATATGTGTTCTAAAAACTATGATAAATTCTAAACATATTATCATAATTGTAGGATTAGTGGAAGCACTACAATGAGGAAACCTTGTAGCGAAGGTTTTTGTGAAGATTTTTTTTCAGTGCATGTATTAGTAACATGCACCAATGCATACTTAAGTAACATGCATCAGTGTGTACAAAAATGTAAAAAGTATTGGTGCTCATATAAATACTATGCACTAAGTCATTCCTTTTTGTTTTATAGCAGACCAATGTTCATATAATTTGTATGCATCGATGCCTATATTACTGTGTGCACCAAAGGGAAGTGAAATTTTGAACATTTGAGGTGATATGTAGGTGCCATTCTTTGTTACTAAGTATATGTAAAGCATCGGCGCATATTGTAATCATGCACACCATAATATTTTGAAATTATAAATATAGTCATGCATTATTTTGTTTAAAGTAATGGTTCCTTTTAACAATTTTTAGCACTGGTGCTTCAATGTAATTAATAAGCATCGATGCTTATTACCCATAAAATGAACTATTGTGTATTTTATGGCACACATCGTTTAGTGAGTTCATAATAATACAATGCACAAATATGTATATTGTTTTATGAGGAAATCTACTCACAGAAAACCATTTGAACACTTCCCCATGATCCATGGATGGTAATAAGGGTAAACCATTAGCCCTGATTATAGATCCTCACCCTAGGGGAATCAAGAAATTTGAACCTGTGATCAACAAAAAGCAAGATAAACTTACGTATAGCTCTAGACAAATTGAGATAACCATCAAGGATAACGCACCAATATCTATATATTTTAATTAATTTGTTTTTTAGAAATTTTGAGTTAATCATCTCGAAATGAAATATTTTTTATAATTATTNAAGCAAGATAAACTTACGTATAGCTCTAGACAAATTGAGATAACCATCAAGGATAACGCACCAATATCTATATATTTTAATTAATTTGTTTTTTAGAAATTTTGAGTTAATCATCTCGAAATGAAATATTTTTTATAATTATTCATACAACACGCATTACTATGGTATACAAAGTATCACTCCACTACACCTATGGGAAAATCCATAATGTTGGAAATCATCAAACAAGCCTTGTTAAAAGAGTTCCAAAAAATGAAGTCTGAGTTGCATTGTATTGCATAACTAAAAGAGATCAAGAAGTTGTAGAATGAATCAATATGGGATTTTGATAAAAGATTCAATATATTAATGGATTAGTTGACTTTCCATATTACAAATGAGAAACATAGGGAATGGTTCGTTGTGGGATTTTTACCACATATACGCTATCCATTAACGGAACAAAATATTACATCGCAGTCAAAATAAATAGAGGTCACCATGAAGTTGGAAGCATCCCATATAGGAGAGAATGGAATAGGCATGGCTCAAGTTCAGTCACAATTAGTAGCATTGACAATTCAGTTGCAGGAGCTTTCTAAAGGGAAGGAAAAAAATGAAGAAGTCGGGTTTGTGACATGTCGAAAAGAAGGCCATCATACGAATGAGTGTCCAACTTTTACAGATTATTTGGCTACAATATCCATGAATCCCTTGGCCACGGGAGGAGGGATATGGTGTAAGATATGCAAAACGATGGGTCATCACCCAACCACCTATCCTTTGATGCAAAAGTAGTAGAGCACTGCCAGAATTGTATTTTGTAATTTTTGTAACTCCGTGGGACATGACGAAAAAATTCTTGTGCACTTGATCTGATGAGGGAACACACCTCGGATGCATACATAGTTCAAGGGGAAGGAATATCATAATGAGGGGTACCACAATATAATACTATGAGGGGATACAATCAAGGAATAAGAGGAGGATTCAGATCTTGGGGAAGAGGAGGATTCAACAGAGGAAGATGAATGATTATCTTCTATAACTGTAACCAGCGGGGGCATTTGGCATGAGATTGTCAAAATCCTTGCTCGACATGCACATACTATAGGCATCTCTATCACATGATGGAATACTATTCGTAGGTGATTGAAAAGTGGTAGGAAAAAAAGAACTAGAATGTGCAGATGATAGAAATGGAAGAGTGCAATGATCAATCAAGGGTAGCAGAAGTTACACTCGAAGGAGCAAGAACAGGAGTTGATGTGACAGAACAAGGAAATCAGACTAACCAATGGGTCGGGAAAGCAGTAGCACCTCCTCCGACATTCGACCCTTGGAAAGAGAGAAACATGTATAAGCAATAAAGGAAGGAGATACTATAAACAAAATGGGGAACATCAACTACGCCACCCATGTATGACATGCCTCCAACCTATGACCACTCGATTACAGAAAGTCCATTTTAAAAGGAAAGTGCTCTAAAGAGTTTCTTAAAAAGTGTTTTGGAACTAATAAAGGATGAAACTGCATTAAACACGTTGCATCGAATGATTAATCAATGCGCGCAATATAAAGAAGAACCTATTGCACAACAATCAATTGACTAGGTACAATGCAAGAAAAGAACGAATAGGGAATTCTGACTTAATGCCAGATAGGAGACGATGGGAAAACCAAGTTTGATTTGGTCACCTATTCATTTGAGGCTAACAAATCAACACAAGATTATTTCGATCGAAAGACTGATATGGGTGAATGTTAGTATTGATGGAGTGTGCAACAAAACCAATTTTAAAGTAATCAAGATAGTGGATGATAGTAAACCTTATCCAATGTTACATGGACTCGATTGGGATTTTTATAACCATACCATTATTGATATGAAAAAGATACAAATTATCTTTGAAGTAGGAGACTTGAGAGCTACTGCACCATCGGATCTCACAAAAGGAAGACGATATGTGGGATCGACAAGGGGAAAAGAACTCGATAACCTTTACAATGTGACCATGGGGATGGACGACTATGTTAATACTACTATTGAGGGTGTACTTAGTTGGAGAAGTATCGGTTCTTGCACGTTGGATTTAGAAGAAGCCCTAAAACATTGCAAACAAAGGCCACATGAAGTATCTACAAGGAGATGTGCTTGTATTACCTCCACATTACATTGTATTGGAGATGAGGTAGGTGATCCCCCTAAGTATGATGGATTAACATATATATATATATATATTCCTTTGTAAAACAATTTTAATTCCATATATCGAAACAAAATAGACTTATAGCTTTATATATGACACTAAAAGTGACTCCAGAAAGGTGGTGGGTTGCACACAAGGATATGATATATAATTGGCACCAATTTCGAAGGATGTTACAGGTCAGGTTAAGAACATAAACTAAATATATTGCACAAAAGTATACTAGCTTGAGTAGTCCTACAGATCATCTTACACAGTGCAACACAACATGGAGCTCAATACGAAAGAAAGAATAGACACACTTGTCTGTACACGCTCTGGATGAGATTAAGAAGAACTTGTATATAGAACTAGAAGTATGCAGAGGAACAATAGATTTGGAAGATTTGACTCACAACTTCAAGGTAACTTTGAATTTTTAATATAATGCACCTTCGGTTGACACAACTCTACACATTATCAAAAGAAATATATTTACATCAGAAGACTTGATGTGACTAGTACCCTTATGTAGTGCGCCCATATCTTCTATGATTGTTTAAGAGGTTTTGGAATGATATAACATTGTTGGATAAGACCGGGAGGACAAATTCCTGATGAATTTTCATGTGCCAGAAGCCGAAGGAGAGCATGAAATATAGGTTCCCAAGATCGAATCTGTAATGTATGCAAAGCAATTGAAAAATCACAAGGTGAATATTGGTACGAAGTATAATTGCAAGTTCACACACATTGGATATTCTTGGAATAAACAAACCGTCGAGAAGATTGTTTATTTACTACACAAATACCAAGACCTTTTCCCAACCACATTTTTAGAAATGAAAGGGGTTGTTGGGGAGCTAAGGGAGATGAGTATCCCTTTGAAATGAGATTCCAAGCCAGTGAAATAGAGACCGTGCCGATTGAACCCTGTATACAAGCAAAAAGTGAAAGAAGAAATATATAGGATGTTGGAAGATGGGATTATTGAACTTGTCACAGAGTCATAATGGATCATTCTAATGGTGGTATAGGAGAACCAAAAGGGAGGAATCATAATTTGCGTGGACCTGCATAAATTTAATGATGCTTTCTTACATGACCCATTTCCTACCTCGTTTACAGATGAAGTTTTGGAGAATGTTGAAGGACATGAAGCTTACTCATTTACCGATGGATTCTCTAGGTATCACTAGATTAAGATTGTGCAAGAGGATAGGCATAAGAAAACATTTGTGATGGAATGAGGATGTTATCAATATACAGTCATGTCTTTTGGATTCAAAAATGTGCCAAAAATATTTTCCCGAGTTGTTGTTGCAACTCTTATAGAATATATTCATAAATTCCTAGAAGTATATTTGGATGATTGGACAATGTTCAGTTTGTTGAAGGAATTCTACGCTTGATGTTGGATAGATGTAGACAGTTCCAAATTTCCTTGAACTTGAAGAAATGTATTTTCTATGCACCATTTGGTATTCTTTCAGGTCATATAGTATGTAAACAAGGACTTTTGGTTGATCCCATAAAGATTGTTGTCATTGTTGATCTACCACCACCTACTTCGGTACAAAAAATGCGAGCAACATTGGTTCATACGTGGTACTATAGAAATTTTATTAGGGGATACATGCAGATCAAAAACTTGCTAGAAAATTTGTTGAATAAGGAGGTAAAGTTTCAATGGAATGAGGAATGCCAACAAAGTTTGGATACCTTGAAGAAGAAACTGGTTTGCACCAAGTTTACTATTTCCATATTGGAAGAAGGAATTCCATGTCCATGTAGATGCATCATATGTAGTGTTAGGTGCAATTCTAGCTCAGCTAGGGGATGGAGGTTTGAATCATCCCATCGCATTTGCCAACAAAAAGTTGTTGACTATTGAACAAAATTATACTACTATAGATCGCAAAGGACTAGCAATGGTGTATGCGCTAGAGAAGTTTAGGCATTGTTTGATGGGATCACACTTTGGTATATACAAAGATCATTATTCACTGAGATAGTTAGTCCATAAGCCAATGTTGGGCAGGAAGATATACAAATGGTTGTTATTATTTTAGGAGTATGATTTTGAAGTGATTGTGAAACCAAGAAAATTAAATACAGGACTCGGTTATTTTTCATGCATATTAACAGGGGAAGATGCAGGAAATGTGGATGATAGTCTACTAGATGCACACTTTTTTGCATTACAGATGGTAAATGATTACTTTGTAGATTTAGTCTAGTTCTTGAGCATAGGAGTAGCCCCACCCGACTTAAAAATTGCACAAAAGAAACAATTAGTAGTAAAGGAAACATATTATAATCTCATAGTGGAGAATTTGTATAAGTTAGGCGCAGATGGCATTCTTCAATGATGTGTATTGGAGAACGAGATTCCTATGATATTATTAGAGACACATGAAGGAATTGTGGGAAGACATTATGCATGGAAAGCGATGACTCATAAAATTTTGCATCAAAGACATTCATATCCGACCCTTCATAAGGATTCTAAGGAGTTATGTCAGACCTATGATTTATGTTAGTGAGTTGGGAAGCCATCCAAAAGAGACGTGATGCCTTTAATTACATAAGTTACATTGCATTCTTTTGATAAATGGGTAGTTTATTTCATTGGACCAATCAACCCACCGAAAAAAAAGTCAGGAGTACGATATATAATCACTGCGACAAATTATTTGACCCAATGGGATGTAGAAGAACTTGTCAGATATTTCATCTCGGAGACTTCTATGTAGTTTCTATTTGAGAATGTTGTTACAAGGTTTGGATGTCCAAGAATCCTTATAAGTGATCAGGGGACCCATTTTTTGAATAAAAGGATTGTTGTTTTGATAGAATAATTTCAGATTTATCACCAGAAGAGAACACCTTATCATCCTCGATTGAATGGAATAGTGGAAGCATTTAACAAGATCCTAGAGCATGCTTTGACGAATATATGCAATGTAAATCAGGGTGACTAGGACCTGAGGATTCCTATAGTACTATGGGAATATCAGACCACATGTAATAATTTGACAGGATAGACACCATTTTTATTAGTAAATGGATAGGAAGTAGTTATGCCCATGAAATTTGTTGTGTGCACATTGTTGTAATGACAAAGCTCATAGATTCTGGCGCAGTAGAGAAAAGACTTTTAGATCTAGTGGAACTAGAGGAAAACCACTTCATCACATGATTTGATCAGTAGTTTCAGAAAGCACATGAAAAGTTATAGAATGATAGACATATTAAACATAATAAGTTCCATATGGGAGACTTATTTTTTCTCTATGAAAAAAAAAAATTGCAGCATCGTGGAAAGTTCCAAATGCATTAGTTGGGTATGTATATGATAATATTTGTGACAGATCCAGGTGTTGTTCAGTTGGATAAATTAAATGGGGAAATCATGGAAGGACTGGTCAGTGATAGTTGGTTGAAACTGTATATGGACAGTCATCCTTCTGCACAATAGATGGAGTGTGCAGTACATGTACTATAGTATCTATATTATACTAAAAACAAATATCTTAAGGCAAGACACAATAAACATTTGAAGAGATAGGAGGCTTGAAGTTCTGAATCAGACATTGTTCAAAGATTCAAATTAATATAAAAATANGAGTGTGCAGTACATGTACTATAGTATCTATATTATACTAAAAACAAATATCTTAAGGCAAGACACAATAAACATTTGAAGAGATAGGAGGCTTGAAGTTCTGAATCAGACATTGTTCAAAGATTCAAATTAATATAAAAATAGATGAACAATAAAATGTCACATAAATGAAGAAAGAAAGAGGAAGGCACATGGGAAGGAGAATTGAATTGCACACAAGAAGGTGAACTGAATTGCATGTATAAAGGAGAAGTGAATTGTTCACAAAAAGAACCAGGATAAAGATCTGTGCAGATGAAGAGAAATGAATTAAATAGATAACATGAAGAAAAGATGGTGTAAGTGCATTTTCATAAATAGAAATTGGCGATGATATTTTGAGAGGATGGAAAATCTAGACCATGATATGACAGAAGATACAAAATTAATACATAATCTAGATGATAATTGAATGTGAATAAATCATATTAGACTACAAATTTTGGTATGAAGAGGAAGGAAATACTTGGAAACAACCTATAAAAGTAGATGAGAGATAAGGAGAAAGGGTTGTAGTTGTTTGAAATTTTGAGGAGAACAAAGATCCGAGTGAGTTGCAGATAGAGTAGAATCATAGAAATCCATGGAACTACCAAAGGCAGGATCATCTGCATTGCATATGAAAAACTTGTGCACTTATCATACATGAGTACCTATATAAGAAGAAACCCAGAGAGAAGAGGCCTTAGATCCATTAAACTTTACAAGAGCATATGTGTCACCCAGGAAGCTAGCAACAAATTCAGTTAGACTTCCCAAGGAGCTGAAGTATGACCTTGTTGCACCAATGATTCCACCCGAGGTCAATATTGAGGGAGACATGTTGGGCGTAGTAGGAAGTCCATGATTTTCAGACCATGATCTTGTAGACCTAAAGAATTTTTCATAGTTACCACCACAAAACTATCTGCACATAGGACTTGTCTTAGACTCACTCGCAATCACAGTTGAATCATAGGATTCAACAATAGGACTGTAAAAAATAGGTATATTGAACCTATTGGATATCCCACACTTTGGAAGAAGCGATTAACACATGTGTCAAGTTACTATGGAGTTGCGTCCAGCGAGGTTTCCTCTAGTTGGATAGACCAATTTCCATCGACACCTAAATTATCACACAAATTACAAGATTGTCATCAGTAGGAGAAGAACCACTACCTTTGTTCATGGATAAGACTCAAGAGAAAGGATTAGCAGAGAAGATGAAGGACAAATAGGACACACACAAAGGAGCGTGTGGATTGGACTTTGTGAGCATTGATTATAACATCGGCATATTTGTGACACAGGTGATGGATTGTAAGTTACTTAGGAAATTTCGTAGAGACCAGGTTCTAGAAAGAGAAATAGCAGTAGTAGAAAAGCGCATAGCATGAGTACAGATGACTTGGGCGATGGTGAGTTGGTTTTTAAGTTACTGTAGGGAATCGCAGGATAAAGGTACGTAGTTCCACTATGCATGGTTATTTATTTTGATAACATTGGTTTCTTGGAGGGAGTGAGAAGAAAATCAGTTCCCGAAAGGTACACATGAACCATGTCTGGCAGCGAGGTATGTCTCTTTGTGGAATACAATGCACAAGAATAAACAAATGGACAAAAATGTCATTTTCTACATTTATATGGAAACAACCCAACAATGTATTGAGGACACACAACACATCCTACCTCAGACAATTGAATCATACAAAGAATTCGCATGATTCAAAGCAAGGTCACACCTCATGTACATCCAAGTAAAAAGGGATCCATATTAGCAATGGTTTCCGAGTAGCTACAGGTTGACAAAGCATGATGTCAAACTAATTGTAAACAACTCGGAAACAGAGTGGAGAACCCTAGTTACAAAAACAGTGAAAAAAGAGATACAACACCAATATAAGGATCAAGAAGACGAATAAGAACATGAATAACAAGGGAATGGTGCAGGAGACACTTAGGAAACAACACCACACACTAGGGAGAAGAGAAAGTAGAATCCTAAGGAGAAATTGGAACATAAACACAAGAAAAGGAAATTCTCAAAGGAAGTATCTATCGAAGCCTTAACTGAAGATTACCTCGAGAATATTGGAGATAAGGTGAAATAAGTTACTGAATAAGCAATGCAACAATATGTGCAACAACAAGAGGAAATGTACACGAATGTGCATACACATATAGATACATTATGCTAGATTTTGGATTCGAGCAGGATAGTCCCAATACGACTGACATAAGAAGAACAAATAGAGAGAAAAAAAAGACTATAGAGTCATAACCATCATCAACATCATCAAAGCACTACATCATGAAGATATTAGTAGGGGACATAGAGTTCCCCATGACAAAAATGCAGGAGTCCACAGAAGAATTAATTCATATTGAATTAGTGTTGTCACAATTACCATTGAATGTGTTACATAGCTTGCAGACAAGTGTCACACAAGAGATCCAGTTGTGCACATAATCGACTTCTATGGAGTTGGTCAAAGTGACTGTAGACAAGGAAGCACTACACACAAAGTATAGGAAACTCAAGCTAGAACTGGATGGGGTTGAAAAAATAACAACAAGGTTGCAACAGGTAGTGCATGAGGTATACAACAACATCCCATAGGTACAAATGGAATAAGATGCTACCTTGGAAGGTCAAGTAACAAAGATAAGTGAATCCATTCAGAGCTTCCACTCAAAGATAGTCTATTTGGAAGCACGCACAATGCCAAGTACCCCACCAGATGAAATGGATAAATGGGAGAAGAAATCCATGACGACCATGGAGAGTATTAGGATTTTGGATGAGGAATGCATAAATTTATATGAAGAGAGATAACAAGTGTGGCCTTAATTGTTGGAGGATGCAAAGTTACAAGAAATAGAACAGAGATTACATGATGCACAGGAGAAGGTGCAAAAGTTCAATGAAACAATAAGCACTCTTCCAACAATAGAATGAATGATTGAAATAGTTGAGAATAGGAAATTGTACCTCAATCTAAACCAGATAAGAGCTGAATAATAGTATCTCACGTAGAATCTTGAGTTGTTGTAGGAGGAAGAATTCTGGGTGACAAAAGAACTCGTGGTTTCACAAAGAATAATAAAGCAAGCAATATCAGATAGCACAGATAAACTGAAGAACCCCATTACCGCGAAGAAAGTAGAGATGATTTTTCACAAAAATCACATGCAAGAGAGAAGTTTGCAACTACGAAGGAAAATTTTCAGAAGTTCAGTGCAACATGCTAGGAAGCGCAGCAGAAGCACTAATTTTGGGGGACCGATTTTGGGAACTGCTCAGGGGAAAACCACACAAATAGCGTGACATCAGTGCATGAAAAATAAGGAAAGGCAGTTGACACACTTTCACATGCAGAGACTAGCGCACACAAAAGAATGAATACCATTGGAAGCTGTTAGGAATTTTGGGTTTGTCAATATGGGCTAAGCCCCATTGTAATTGTATAAATATGTAAGGATTTTGGGATAGAGGGTTTGAAAATATGACAAAAGAGGAAAAGAATGATAGAGAGATAGAGGGATAAAGAGATATTTAATGAATAGGTGAATAGGATAATGACAAGGGAATTTTGTATGATACATAATGTATGAGCGTAGTCTACATATTTTGTAATGGATGTTTTGAATAATATAATAAGAATTTGGTCATTGTGGGCGTATCCCATCTTGGGTGAACCACATTAATCATGGTGTCTATGTGTTATTATGTGTTTGATGTTCTATTTATTGCACGCATACAATATATGCTATGTTACTATGAATGTGTTACTTGTTACTATTTTATATGCACATGATATAAGGAATCTTGAACAATTGCTAGGTAGAATGGTTATAAGGATTTCCTCCCATCCCTTCATCACTGTGGAAATCGGGTTGTTTCATTTCCCATAGATACCTCAGGTGAGACTTCACTTGCTTGCAGGTGATGCCGAAAGGGATGATATCTAAGGTTTTTTTTGGTAATATCACATTGAACCTTGGTTCTATCCACTGCGTTTCAACAACCCATCATAAATGAATCTATAATACTAAAACATAATTATTTATCTCATGAAAGTTTTGTTGAAAAATATGCTAAAGATAATGACTTTAAATATGTGTATGAACCTCTAACTCATGGCAATAAAAATGAAGAATTGGATTATCATGTGAATGATAATTTATTTATTGTATCATCTTGGAAAGATTTGTATACCCAGGGATGAAAGATAAATTGTAATCAAGGAAACCCATACATATCTCATTTCTAATCACTTTAGGGTACAAAATACCATAGCATAGTTGCAAAGATATTTCTCTTGTTCTCAAATGAATGAAATAGTTTCCAAGTATGTAAAAGGGTGTTTTTTTGTGCCACAAGTAAGCCTAGAAACAAAAATTTGGTGTTATATACACCACTTCCAGTACCTTCTCAACAATGGGAAAGTGTGTTTGTTGGGTCTCCTTTCTGACATCCACAGTTACCTTACTTGTGCGCATTATATTGATTATGTTTCCCTAAAATTATCAGTAATACATCTATTTTGCTCGATGGTATACCCATTTGATTGTTCTTTGGTGTACAAGAGGTAAATAACGTTAAGCATATTATTTTCATGGTTTATTGATAGTTAAAACAATTATCTATATGGTTTATTCCATCTAACAGTATTGTTGTGGAAATTGAAGCAAGACAGGTCATCTGACACAAGAAGGACAGGACATACGATACTCACAATATAGGCATCCGGTACTGACACTCCATGTAATTCGATACTCGTGATTCAACTCATCCAGTACCAAAATCTACAAATATAAATGCAATCAACTAAATGTATATTTCGATAAGTTCGAGGAGTCAGTTGGTGAATGGGATCGCCTATTTTGAGTCCATATGATATTCTTTCATCTTCATGAACTTTGTTTCATGAGGATGACCTAACTTTCAAAACGAGAAAATCATGTATTATACTTGAAATATATTTTTCCATTATCTATTACCTCGATTGTATCATGTTGTTTCTCTTATAAAGAGGGCCTCTAGGTGACTAAACATATAGTGGAGAATAATTACATATATTGTGATGTTGACGAATTAATTTTATGAATCCATATTTTTTGTGAGTTTTCCTTCAAAAGTAATGTGAATTGCAGTGATGGTTGTGTATGTTCTTTGAAGTCCACCATTCTATGAGCTTTCTAAGATTCCTTGTTGGAATCAGTCAGGGCTCACTGGTCCAACTTGGTGAACTTATTGTTAAATTGTAGTGTAGATTTGGTTCCTTTGTTTGCATGGTGTGATCCAGTATTGGTTTGTGATCATCCTGCAATTAGTCATTATTCATATGGTACTTAGCATAATTCAATTTCTAGTTTGAATTGAATGTACTAAATTGATGTGTGATGAGTGTGGTGCACCAAAACTATAAGTATTTTATCTAGTGTACTTTCAGCAGGTTGTAATGTCAAATTAGTTACATTTTTGAAGCGTGATTATATCCATTTCTGAATTTGTCATTTTGTGTGTTAGTACCAGAGCAATATGATAATCCTTTTTTTGCATTACATGAACTGATAAATGGATTTTTGTTCTTGGTCTATTAAACTAGACAGTTCTCTAAAATATGTAATATTTTCAGAGAGTGTTTTAGTTTGAGTTTAGTTGTATGTTGCATGTGATTGAGTGTGGAGAGGTAGACATGAATTAATAAAGGATCAAGTATTGCAAAAAAAGGATAGGATTCCCTCCTTTATGTTTCGTGAGCCAGTAAGTGGGAAATTGTCTTTTCGGTATTAGTTATTTGTTGAATTCTACAAGTGTGTTATTTGTTAAACTTTTCTTTTGAATGGTAAATATTTAGTTTTGGACAAGATAGAAGGATTTTCATTCCTTTAGATAGAAGGATTTCTATTCCTTTAAAGTGTGATTAGTATTTGGATTGAAACAAAGATTTAGATCTAGAAGTAGTATGTTTATCAGTTAGATTAAGATCACCTGTTTCCTACGCATATAGTGTAGAAACTTTGTTGATTACGAATCATGGTTGACATAATAATGATTGGAAATATATTCTACATATAATTGCACCACCATTTTCACGTCGTTTTCAGGGAGTTGTAAATGATAATAGGAAGTGTTTTAATTAGATTGATTTGATGATTTTGGATTGGTTTTAAGGATGATCTAAGGGAGGAAAGAATATGGTAAGATGAAAGGTAAGAACCTATGCATCCACTTTTGTGGGGTCACTCCAAAGCTAGGTTGTCCTCTTTCCTTTAGTAGTTAGAATTTGTGTTGTGTTAGTAATAGATATTTTTCTTTTATATGAGAATACTTACAGATAGTAAAGGAAGATTTATTACAATAGAAATTATTGAAAATGTATTTGACCCAAGAAAAATCCCTCCCACTAATTATGCTAACCGCTGTGCAGGAAGTATTCTCAGAGGAGAAATTTCAGAAGAAGTAATTGAAAATATAGTACAAGACCCTGAAGCTAAATTTATTGTGCAATTTGAATACATATCACAATATGTAGCAGGAGGAGCAGCGGCGACCCAATCAGAAGAAGGAATTGGAAAAGAAATAGAGGAAATGGTAGAAGAAGCCAAATATGTAGTTGGAGAAGTACATAAAGTATTGGAAAACCTAAATATCCCAACCAATCTAGTGTTTGAACCATCACCTAGTGGGGAAACATCACCTGCAACCTATAAATTGTTATACGTAAATATGGCAGATGAAGAAGGGAATGAAAACAATGAGACAAAGACATTTGTATTTTCGATACTGGAAGTTACCAGAAATGTCACCATGAAGTATTTCGTTGTTATCATTGCCTCACTTTCATGGTATGTCATTTGAGGACCCTGATTCATTTTTGTTTGAGTTTGATATATTATTCATAAGTTATAATTACACAAACAATGCTCAAAAATTGAAATTGTTTCCAGCCACATTAAAAGACTCAACATTAATATGGTTCATGAGTTTAGGGGAACATAGTATTTTATCTTGGGATGACATGAAAGAAATGTTTCTCCAAAAATATTAGTATTATTGTATACCTATAGATTCTAGGAATGACATACTTAAGATCCAACAGTCTGAGGAGGAAATCCGAGAGGATTACTTGGAAAGGCTCCTCTATAACTATAAAAAGACCAAACCATGGATAAGACTATTTTTCTGAATGGTGTTAGGGATGATTGTATATAAGTGCTAAAACTCATGAGCTCTGAGGACGTATACCAAAAACCATTTGGTGAGATTGTTGAGTATTGTAAAAATTACTCCCTTAGTCAAGAAAAAACTGGGAAAAGTTCAATATATCCTATAAACAAAATTTCTAAACATGCTACAAGAGGTGTTACAAGGACGGAACTAGGAAATTTGCTACATAATTTCAAAATAGATATCATAAATACACTCAACATCCAATTGGATACCCTTAAAATCAAGAGGAAACAAGAGGAAGAGAATGTTTCCTTGGCAATTTTTTGCCCTTGGTGTAGGAAGAGACACCCTGAGAAGGACTACCCTGTTAATGTCATAGAAGTTTATGGAATTTGCATGGAGGATAATCCTATGGAAATATTTCCCTCACTACTTGGGATTCAATCTATATACAAGGGAGGATTAGAGCCCCAAGACCCATTATATCCCCCTAAGAGACTATGGAAGCCACAAAATCTTAACATGTTCCCAGATCCCACCATGCAATACCCACAACAATAATGGCTCCCGCTTATTCCTTATTCCTACTGGACACCCCAAAAACCACAAATCCATCCTTGGAAACATGAATGGAGGGGAATTTCCTATGGGAATGTCGCTTTGTAGCCAACATATTTTCCTACATACCCACAATACCCTTCTAATATCTCTCATATTTTTCCAGGATTTAATCCCCCTTCACTACCTCCACCTCCTCAATTGTGAAAACAACTTACATTTCCCATGAATCCTAACCATCAACAATGGAAAGCTCCACTTAATCCAAATCCTCCTCGTCATATCCCAATCCCTGCACAGCCCATTGCAAACCCTAATAATAGACCTAACCAACCTATACATAATATGGAATTGCATACCTTCCCAACTTATGTCATTACCTCGACTCCATTAAATGAAATCCAATTAAGATTAGGGAAGGTATTAAATAAAAAAAATTCTACAGTGGTTATTCAAAAAGAATAATCAGAAAATCAACCAGATGAAGATGGAGACACCCCTGCTATAGAGGAAAATCCTCTTGACATTCCAACCAGACCTACTTCAAAACTTGAAATACCTCAAGAATATAACTCTCCACCTTATCCAGAAAGGTTACTTATAAAGAAACCTGAGGTGCCTTCAGGACATAATTTAGAAGTTGAGTTAAGAAATATATTTGTAAATATTCCCATGTTACAAGCTATTAAAGGCATTCTTATCTATGCCAAGATTGTAAGGGACCTTTGCATTAAAAATCCTGGAATAAAAAGGAAGAAGCCTCCTGTTATAAAGGTGGTTGGAAAATTGTATGAATTCATATAAGAAATTACATTCAAATACAATGACCCAGGGAACCCAGTGGTAACCATAGAAATCAATGGAATTTGATTACCAAATACACTTATTGATCTTGGAGAAACAATAAATGTTATGTTTGTTGGTATCATGTAAACACTACAACTAAAACACTTAAGACCAACTCAGACCCTGTTGGAACTAGCAAATAAATCATTCATCAGTTCATCAGGAAGTCTGGATGATGTAAAAATCACCCTAGCTTCCTGGGTGTATCTTGTAGAATTCTTGGTAATACATCCAAATTCCTCCAAACCTGGACATCCAGTTGTGCTTGGTCGACCTTGTTTGGCCACTGCTGATGCATTCATTGGTTGTCATTCTAGAGAGATGATAATTTCCAATGGGATTCATAGCCAAAATCTTACTCTTTCCCTCCTCCCCAAACAACTACCAAAAATCCTTTACAGTTAGAGAATCCATATGGGGAGGAGAAATGCACTCAACCCTTGTTAACAATTTAAAAAATAAGAGGTTTTCAAGAACCATCTGAAGATCAAGTTTTAAACTTGTTTTTAGCTGAGACTGAATGTATCGAATATCCACAAACATTTTAGGGATATAAACATATTTTCATATCTAAATTTCAAGAAATTTATCATCCTTCTACCTTGTTTACTATGAAAACAATGAACGAGGGTAGAGAGTCACCTGTGAAATCAGTTTAAATCATCCCTGGTAAGTGTATTTATAGAAATTATGATCTGGAAGTTGAACAACAAGATCAATTGATTCAAATGATTCAAGAATAGATCAATGTCCTTGCATGGGACTATTTTGACATAAAAAGGATCCACACAGATACTTGTATCCCTCACATCTATACCAATGATCAAATCATACCTATTATGCAACCTGAAAGGAGGATGAATCCATACTTGAAGGATATACTGAAATGATGCAGACCCCCACTTATGTCCTCGGGGTTGCTCGACCTCCTAGTCAAGGATCTTTAAGCACTTCAGCTAGATTAGCTCCTCAAGACCTTGTTGGCCCCAAATTTAATTAACACAAGCCCTTTTATCCCCTTAGGTGAAGGTCGTATGGTACCCGCGGATCCCTTTACTTACCACTTTTGAAATTTTAAAATTTCTAGTGATAGCTCCTTTCCACTAGCCCTTCTCCACATGCAACCTCGGGCTATGATCCGGAGCTTAATCTCTTGGGTGCTTCATAACTTTGAGATTCGGTGTTTTGGGATGCACCTACCTCCCTTTTCCTTGAAGTAATTTCCCCCCGAATTTTGTAGATCTATGCCACATATACTCGCTGCAACCAACAGATAAGATTTAATTCGCCACTTCGCGACTTCGCAAAAATTGTTATCTGTTGGGCGCAAATTCTCTAAAGTTCTTCCTTCCCAAACCTTTCTTATCTGTCACCACTTATCCTTCTTCCAGCTAATGGATAGGATCCCTTCGCATCTTCGGACTTCGACGATTTTCACCCTTCTACACTCCAAATCCTCCGAATCGCAAACTTCCAAAGGAAATCATGGCTAACCGCTGCGCAAATATCCTAGATATGACGGTCTGGGAAAACCTCGCTTCCTCCTGAAGGAATATTGATCGTTAACTTGAAAAACCTTAAAGGGATCCTCCCTTTTGAATATTTCTCTCACTAACTTTTTGTAACTTTTCTTTCCTCTAAACCTTTAACTCTTTAGAGGATTTTCTTCGACACTTAGTCAAATTTTGGATCTGTGCATGCCTTGCAACAGATCTTCACACACATTTCTGTGAGAAATTTCTCGAACTACTCCTCCTAAGATTTTGAGTCAAAGACTATGTCGACGCACACCTTGAGGACGATATGCACTCTCTGCATACAAAGCTTCAAGTTAACTCTTCTGAGATCTAAGTCGAATCATACTCTCTCAATGCACTCCTTGCGGACAACACACACTCTTTGTGTAAGCTCGTGGAAGAGAAACAAATGAAACTTATCTAATGTTTCACAGATTCACACAATTCACCATGAATTCATGCATTCAACAATGAAACTCATGAATGCATGAGAATACAAAGTAACAGAGACAATAATGTAAATAGAAAGCCTACTATTCATCCAAGAAACAAAAACACCACTCATTTTGGTCAATACCTCTCCGTTATATTCATTCAAATCTACATGAGATATATCAACATTTATTGGCTTCTAACTAAATTTCAACAATACGCAACTAATTTGCAGCTACCATCATATTCAACAGCCTCATTTGGGCATACAACTCCTCTACTTATACCAGAGGGCTCATAGGGTTCCCTATGATTACCTATCTTATCGAAATAAAAGATAACTACTTAATCCATGTTACATTAAAAGTCTGAGACAAACAGATAAGAGTGAAAGCTCTAGATCTGTGTCAAAACCAACTACATTATAGTAAAATCCAATCTCACGCAGTCGTTTAGTCTTTGAATACTAAATAGCTATTTAATTCACAATCCATTCAAAAGGTTTACAAGATACACTAGCTTTTAAAATTCAAAAATAATTCAAAAGGTACGCTAGGGTGGTGAGCTATACCTCCACGCGTGCTTTGTTGACAATGCTCCTACATCATACTCCTCTAGAAAAAAAATCATGGACTCTTGTCCATGAGATCATGCACTGAATTTCCATGCATCTAGATATCAGTTTCATTTACCCAACTGGCATCTTCTATTGGGTGTCCATTCCACTTTACCAAATGCTCCAAATAATTATTTCTCCCAGTCTTCTTACTAATCCTCTGATCAATGATCTTCTCCATATGTGGCTTTTCTGCTACAGGGATCTTCTTCTCCCACTGAATCTCTTTTTGATCTTCTGATTATTTTTTGTCATCTTCCCTGTAAGGATATAGGTCTGAAATGTTAAATATGGGTGATATACCTAGATTCTTTGGCATCTCTATCTCATAAGCATTGGCACCAAATTTCTTTAGGATCTTGCATGGTCCTATATTCTTCAGCTTCAGTTTGTTATATTTTCCCCTTGGGAACCTTTCCTTCCTGATATGTGCTAAAACTTGATCTCCTACTTCAAACTGAAGTTCTCTCCTATGTTGGTCAACTCTTCATTTATAATCTCTGCTATCGTTATGCAACTACTCCTTGACCTGATCATGAAGCTTCTATATTTCTGCAGCAAAGTCTTCTACTCCATCACTTATGAATTCACTCTGTTCTAGATCTCTCAATTTTGATACTCCTCCTGGCTTCATCCCGTACACTATCCGGAATGGGATTCTTCATTTACATTTGTTTGGTGAGTCATTATATGCAAACTTTGCTTGTGACAGAATTTGATCTCATTGGATGTGATGTCCAGTGACCAAACTTCTCAAAAAATCCCCTAAACTCCAATTTACCACCTTACTTTGTCCATATGTTTGAGGGTGATATGTTGAACTAAAAGACAGTTCTTTCCCCATCTTATTCCATAATGTTCTCCAAAAATGACCAACAAATTTAGTGTCCCTATCTGAGACAATACTCTTGGGCATCCCATAAGATCTCACAACTTCTTTGAAAAACAAATTTGAAATGTGTGTTGCATGACTAGTATTATGGCATGGGATAACGTGTGCCATATTTGAGAATATATCAACTACAAAAAATATGGAATCACTTCCCCTTTTGGTTCTTGGCAATCTCAACACAAAATCCATGCTTATTGTATCCCAATGCTTATCTGTTATAGGAAATGGTTGATACAATCCATTGTTCTGTTTCTTTCATTTTGCATACTGGAAAATCTTACATTTGTTTTCAAACTTCTTCACCTCTGCTCTCATACCTAGACAATAGTATGAACTGTTCAATTGTGCAAATGTCTTGTCATGGCAAAAATGTCCTGCTAGGCCTCCACTTCATTTTTCCTTGAACAAATTTTCTCTCATTAAACACTTCGGTATGCACAACTAGAAGCCTTTAAACAACAATCCATATTGAATCATATACTCTTTCCACTAAATTTTGTCTATGAGCAAAGGGTTCACACATGTTTCATATGCCTCTTTAAAATATGGATCATCACAATACATCTCCTTAAGGTGTTCAAACCCTAATGTCTTCACTTGAAATTCCTATAGAATCAGACATCTCCTACTCAATGCATCAACAACTTTGTTAGCATTACCATAAATATTTTTAATGACAAAAGTGAAATTTTGCATAAACTCTATCCACTTAGCATGTCTTTGATTTAACTTCTCATTGTTGGTTATGAATTGTAAAGCCTGATTATCGCTATACAAAACAAATTCTTTTGTAACAAGGTATTGCCTCCATTTCTTCAAGGCTTGAATTATTGCATAAAATTCCTTATCATATGTGGAGTACTTCTTCTTAGTGTCATTCAACTTCTCATTGAAATATGCAACAAGCCTATTATATTGGCTCAAGACTACTCCAATTGCAACTCCACTAGCATCACACCTTACTTCAAATGTCTTCCCAAAATTTGGCAAGACCAGAATTGGTTGTTCTATTATCTTCTCCTTCAATATATTGAAACTTTCATCAGCCTCTTCTTTCCACTTAAAATAATTGTGCCTCTTCTTCACTGTATCCAATATTGGTGCACAAATTCCACTGAAATTTCTAATGAACTTCCTATAGAAAACTTCTAATCCATGGAAGCTTCCCACCTCAAATATGCTTCTTGGAGATCACCATTCTTTGATTGTTCTCACCTTTTCTGGATCCATCTTCAATTCATTTGACGAGATCACAAAACCCAAATAAATGAGTTATGTCTTCATAAAAGATGACTTCTTCAAATTTATCAAAAGCTTCTCCTGCTGTAGTCTTCTCATCACTAATGTCAGATGTCTCAAATTCTCTTCTTCAGTTTTACTAAAGACCAATGTATCATCCAAATATACAATCACAAACTTACCAATGAAACATTTCAATACCTCATTCATCAATCTCATAAAAGTACCTGGGGAATTTTCCAAGCCAAATGGCATAGCAAGCCACTCATACAACCCTTCATTTGTATTGAAGGTTGTTTTCCACTCATCACCTTCTCTCATCCTTATCTGGTGATATCCACTTTTCAAATATATCTTTGAAAAAACAAATTATCCACTTAAACAATCCATTAAGTCATCCATCCTTGGTAAAGGAAATATGTACCTGATGGTGATATTGTTTATGGATCTTGAGTCTATGCACATTCTCCATCCTCCATCCTTCCTCGAACTCAACACAGTTGGTACTACGCATGGACTCAATCTTTCTTTGACCAAACCCTTGTCTAATAAATCTTGAAATTGTATCTTTACCTCCTCATTCTCTTGAGGTGTCAATTTGTATGTGGATTTATTCGACAGACTTGCTCCTGGTATTAGATCAATGTCATGGATGATACTTCTGATGGGTGGCAATGAATTAGGTAACTCATCCACTACTATGTCAACAATATTCTCTAATAGCTCCTGAACTTCCTCATGAAAATCATCCATATAAGTACTTATAAGGAAAACTATGGGTTTCCTCACCACAACAAATTGCATCTCATGTTCCTTCTTAACTTCACTCAGGAGTTCCTTTCCACTCATGAGAAGTATACTTGTGATGGATTCTTCCTTTACTTTCTTCTCCCCTATTGGAAACAACATGTGTGTCCTACCATTCTTCTCCAAAGTATAAGTATTTTTTCTCCCATCATGAATGACATTCTTGTCAAACTTCCATGGTCTCCCCAACAAAACATGACATACATCCATGGGAATCACATCACACATAATCTCATCTCTTCCTCCTAATCACATAATCACATAATCACATCACATCACACATACATCCATAATCTTATCCTCCTATTTTAAATTCAATGAGGCATTGTTTAGTTGGCATTACCTGGTGTCCTTTTTGCAACCATGAGACTTTATATGGATTCAGATGTGTAGTTGCCTCTAGCTCCAGCTTATCCACCATCTCTATGGATACTAAATTATCAGTGCTCCCACTGTCAATTATCACTTTGCATACCCTATCATTAGTCTTACAAGCAGTCCTAAATAAATTGTTCCTCTGAACTAGATTTTGAACCTTTGGCTCTAGTTTCAAGAGAAACTTCTTCAACATCAGGGATTTTCCATCTTCTACACCTTCTTCTTCAACATTCATCTTTTGTGCTTCTGAAATGTGAGCTTCACCTCCTTCTTTATTTTTCTCGGTACATTCCCAAGACATGTGTCATGTCTTTCCACATGCATAACACATTACCTCTCCTCCTTTGCCTCTTCCTCTTTCTCGAGGAAAATATTTTCTTCCACCAATCTGTCTCCCTCGGGAAATTCCTCCTCTTTCTGAGTGACTATGTGGTTTTTCAGTCTCACCCTTGGGCATATGTGCCTTGTCCTGGACAATTCCCTTACCTATGTTTGGAATTCTTCCTCTGCCTCGCTGGCTCTGTTTTTTGGCCAACTTCTCTTTTGCCTTCAATGCAATACGATAAGCTTCCTCTACTGTCCTCACTGCCATCATGTTGATTTCATCCTGGATCTCATATCTCAGGCCATTTATATACCTGACAACTTTTTCATCATCTTTCTCCCTTTGTCCAGTCCTAATGTTCATCTTGTAAAACTTCTCTGTTTACTATTTCACTGTTAACCCATTATGCCTCGGGTTCTGCAACTTCCTGAACATATTTATATGATATTCCTTGGGTATGAACTTAGCCTTCAACTTGGTTACCATTCTATCCAAATTCTCGATCTTTTTCTTACCTTTTCTTCACCTGTCAGCGTGCAGTTCATCCCACCATAGTGTTGCAAGTCCTTTTAACCTGGTAACAACATGCCTCACCTTCTTCTCCTCATTGACGTCTTCATAGTTGAAATACTTATCCATGGATCATATCCAATCCATCAATTCGTCGGCATCCAAATATCCTTCATACATCAAGATATCTATATTTTCTCTATCTTCCAATTTGGAAAGAGTTCCTCGGCAACATCTTTCCCTATAGCTTCTTCAACTTCTATTTCTTCTCTTTCTGCATCACAGACATGTCCAACATCAAGTGCTCTCCTTTGTGCTATCTCCATCACATCCAACCTTGCGCAAAGTTCTCTCATTTCTCCTTCTACAACTCAATTTACTACAGGTGGCTTTGCACATCTTCTAGGTGGCATTGTGATGACCTTTTCTCCACTCACATAGATTAAAATTTGAGCTCTTTAGGCTCTGATACCACTTGATGTAGACCCCCCCTTCTCTCGTTGGTTCTGCTCGACCTCCTGGTCAAGGATATTGAAGCACTTGATATGGATTAGCTCCTTGAGACCTTGATGGCCCCAAATTGAACTAACACAGACCCTTTTATATCCTTAGGTGCATGTCGCATGTTACCCGTAGACCTGTATCCTTAGCACTTTTGAAATTTTAAAATTTCGGGCGCTATCTCCTTTCCACTCGCCCTTCTCCACATGAAACCTTGGGATATAATCTGGGGCTTAATGTATGGGGCGCTTCATAACTTAGGGCTTCGATATTTTGGGACACACCTAACTCCCTTTTCCCCAAAGTAATTTTCCCCTGAAGTTTGTGGATCTCTGCCACGTATCCTCGCTTCAACCAATGACTAATATTTAATTCTACACTTCACGACTTCACAAAAATTATTATGTGTTGGGTGCAAATTCTATGAAGTTATTCCTTCTCGAACCTTTCTTATCAATCACCACGTATCTGTCTTCCAACCAATGGCTAGGATCCCTTCACAGCTTCAGACTTCGGAAATTTTCACCCTTATACACTACAAATCCTCTAAATCATAAACTTCTGAAGGAACTCATGGCTAACCACCGTGCAACTTTCCTAGATCTGACGGTCTGGGAAAATCCTACCTCCTCCTGAAGGGATCTTGATCGTTAATTTGAAAAACCTTAAAGGGCTCCTCCATTTTGAATATTTCTGCCGCTAACGTTTTGTAACTTGTATTTCCTCCAAACCTTTAACTCTTTAGAGGGTTTTCTTTGAAACTTAGTCGAATTTTGGATCTGTGCATGCCTTGCAATAGATCTTCGCATGCATTTCTGTGAGCAATTTCTCGAACTACTCCTACTGAGATTCTAAGTCAAAGACTATGTTGATGCACACCTTGTTGACAATATGCACACTCTGCATACAAAGCTTAAAGCTACCACTTCTGAGATTTCAGTTGAATCAAACTCTGTCAATGCACTCCTTGTGGACAACACGCACTCCTTGCGTAAGCTCATGGAAGAGAAACAAGTGAAACTTATCTAATGTTTCACAAATTAATAAAGTTCACCATGAATTCATGCATGTGTGAGAATACAAAGTAACAAAGAACATAATGTAAATAGAAATCCTATTATTCATCCAAGAAACATAAACAACACGCATTTGGGTCAATACCTCTATGTTATATTCATTCAAATCTACATGAGCTATATCAACATTCAACAATTTCTAACTAAATTTCAACAACAACAATACTCAGCTAATTTGTAGCTACCATCATATTTAGCAACCTCATTTGGGAATACAACACCTCTACTTGTACTAGACGGCTCATAGGGTTCCCTTTGATTACCTATATTATCAAAATAAAATCTAACAACTACTTAATCCCTGTTACATTAAAAGTATGAGAAAAACAGATAAGAGTGAAAGCTCCATATCTATGTCGAAACCAACTACATTAAAGGAAACTCTGATCTTGCCCGATCTCACATGATTGTTTAGCCTTCGAATATTCAAGATCTCTCTAATTCACAATCCATTCAAAAGGTTTACAAGTTACATTATCTTTTAAAATTCATAAATAATTCAAAAGGCACGCTAGGGAACTGATCTATCTCTCCACGTGTGCTTTGCTGACAATGCTCCTTCATCATGAAAGAAGAGTTTCAAAATCTCCTAAATGTCAATTTTATCTATCCAATATCAGATAGTAAGTGGGTATCTCCATTAGTCAATGTTCCTAAGAAAAATGGCAAGTGGAGAATTTGTGTCGATTTCAGAGAGATAAATAAGGCTACCTTTAGAGACTAATTTCCTTTACCTTTTATAGACCAAGTGTTGGATGCTTTGTCTAGGAAAAAGTATTTTTCCTTCTTGGATGGGTTCATTGGTTATAAACAGATCCAAATTGCACCAGAGGATTAGGAAAATGCCACTTTTACTTACCCCTATGGTACTTATACTTATAGGGTTCTTCCCTATTGGTTATGGAGGCTGATTATCTTCCTAATTCAGAGGTCTTTTTTTTTAGCTGTGTTTATATCCCATGAATACTTTACACCCTAAAAGAATGTACACTCCTCCACACGGGGGAGTGTGGGGGGGGATTGCCCCTCCTGCGGGATCTGGGGGAAAGCGGTCCTCCGGCGGTGGTTCAAGGGCAAGGCCCTCGAAGGAAATTTTTCCTTGTAAATGTATATTTTAATTTGATAGTAAATCTAGACCGTTCATTATAAGGTCACATATATGACGGTAGAAGTTATGTTAGGGTTTGTTTCCCTAGAAGGCAACCCTCTTTTATGAGGGAAATGTATTGAGGCTATGTATCATTGTGAAAAATTTATTCTAAGTGGGGATAATGTGAGAGAATGAAGAGAAAGTTACAACGGGTGTGTTGTAGGTTGTATCCCTTCATTTTATGGATAATAAAATGGAAGGACTTGGCAATTTCTCTGGTGGATGTAGCCCACACTGGGTGAACCACGTATATATGTGTCTCTATTGTAATTTTTATCTTCTGTGTTTTGTTTCCACATTTGTTTTTTTCTATTGTGCCACGATCCTGTTTTTCTAACAACTGGTATAAGAGAAAAATGTAACTCGTAATAAAATAGGGTTCTTGGATCGAGTGGTAGTAATGGCGGAAGATAGAAAATTTAGGGTCGAGAAATTTAACAACGAAAACTACCAATTATGTAAGATGCAAATGGAAGATTATTTATATGATAAGGATATATTCCTACCATTGGGTGGAATAACAAAGAATATTATGACCATGAAGGAGGAATAATGGGAGGTTCTCGACAAAAAGGCACTAGGAATGATATGGCTGAGCCTGGAAGCATTGGTGGCTTTCAATATTTTGAAAGAAAAGAATGTTGGAATATTGGTTGTTGTCATTGATGTCAACCCTAGCCATTAGATTCTGGACCCCACAGTTGATAAAAGTAGATAGACATGAAGGAAATTATACATGCATATACAACACCCATTGATGGATAGTATAATTCATTCTTCTTTCGATGGTATGTGGCATGTCACATGGATCCTCATGATTGAGGAGAATTGAATTTTTGAAGATGACAATGTAAATTAAAGTAGAAATTACATGTCATCCTTAATGATAAAAGGAAGTGACATAAAGGGTATAAATACATATCATTATACATTCATTTTACACACACAAGTTTTTAATGAACAAGGAGGATATCTAAAGGAAATAAGGCCGAATATCAAGGGACGATGAAGTCTCTTGGTGATGTGTTCTAAGGTATGCTATTTATAGGCCATATTACCATTTTCTCTATAAATTTTTTTCTAGAATGATTCAGATGGTGAAATTATGAGGATATTGAGAAGACATATCTAGGTACATGTGGTAAAAATTCCATCTCTTTATTGCAATAATTTTGGAGATACACTCTGTGGAAGATAGGGTTTTTTACTAGTCCTGAAGCTAGTCATAAACAAGTGTTCCGGGTAAAAAAATAATAACGTATTCATATGTAATCCAAATGAAGTGAGACAAATTTCATTGCAAAGAGTACGAGATGTAGTTTTCTGTGTACTAATTTCAGAATCTAATGTTAAATATTGAGCGTGAGGCCTTCTGTACACATTCCCTCTCTTGAATAAACCATAATTGAATAAGGCCTACCATTTTCTCTATAACTCCTTTTCTAGGAGAATTCAAGGAGTAAAACTTGGACAAGTTTCAGAGAATACATGGAGTAATATTATCTACAGGATCAAAGTATTCCAAGAAGTGAAGAATTGGGGAAGTTGAATAATTCTCATGAAGCATTATCAGGTTCTATGTGATGGTTGGTTGATGGTGACAATTTAATGTAAAGGTTTATTATCTCTCATATATTCTTGGGTGGAAGGAAGGGGAAAGGATGGATAGGTCAACCCTCTCTTGATATTGGAGGATTGTATCTTCATTTTGGAGGTTTATCCCTCCCTTTATATTTAGAAGTTGTAGCTTCCCTTGGAAGTCATTGCTTCCCTTGAACAATAAATATTGATTATTTCTCATATATTGTGCATGGTGTATTGTGGTGTATTGGTGTAACTCTTGTACTATTTTTCATTTATTATTGGATATAATTGAATATATAAATTGGTTGATGTATAGGTTGAATTTTTTTTCAAATTGTACTTGATATTGATTCACCCCCCTCTCAGTATCAACAATTGGTGTCAGAGTGAGGTTACCTTCAGTACAGTTTAACCACTGGAAGGAAGATCCTAAGAAGAAATGGAAGACAACATTCCAAAAGGGATTCCACCATTTGATGGAAGCAATTTTGAATACTGGAGTAATAGAATGGAAACTTACTTGAAATCTCTTGGGGCAGATGTTTGGATCTTAGATGCTTCAGGATACAATTCTTTGAAGAAACCAAATACTGCATCTTAGAAGGAAGCAAGAAGGAACAACAAATTGGCAATATATACCATCCTAGATGGATTGACAAATTCAGTGAAATCAAAGGTGGGATCATGTGCATCGAAAAATAGCTTTGGGACAAGCTACAAGACCTTTATGCAAGGGAAGAAGCAAAAGAATAAGAAGAAGAAGAAGAAGAAGTTGAAGAAAATTACAACATCTCAAATTACAAAGAAGCAAATAGAGGTCAGTTATTTTTCTTTAATTGTGAAGGAGTAGGACATGTTGACTTTGAATGTCCTTATCCAAGGATTGAAAGAGATTATACTAAAGAATAAAATTCCAATGAAGAAGAAGAAAATCATGAAGCATAAATGATTCAACAAGAATATGAGAATCTTAAAAAATTGAAGCATGTTGAGATTCAAAATAGCAAGCTCAAAAACATGCATAGAAAACTAAGAAGTGAATTGGTTAGTT
>SNQJ01S0092103.1:140376-161300 GCA_010110895.2 Picea sitchensis | reverse complement strand
GAGGGGGTGGGGGGGGGGGTTGAATCCGTGTAGGGATATTTTTCACTTATTTTCACAAAAACTCATTAGTTAGCAATAAAAATTTACTCATCACTTAGTACAATCAATTTATAACTAGTTGTATGTAAACATATATTAGCAACATAGATCATCAATAAGAAATCACCACAAAGAACACAAATAACACAAGATGTATGTGAAATTTTTATTTTTATTATGGACTACAATCCTTGGGGTTTTATCAACAAAAAATGAATAGAGTATCAACTCCACAAGAGCACCAACTCCCAATGAAAGACTCACCTTACACAACTCAGCACCAACTGAGAAGAGGATTCAATCCTCAATAGATATCAATATGTCAATAGGTACATGACCTGTTAGTAGTGCAACACGTGTATGTACGTGCCCTACCAATACTGCAGCCTATGTATGTACGCGACTTATATGTACTGCACCATGCGTATGCCTCCTAAATAAATAGGGTTTTCTCTCTCCATGAAAACTCATATCTTTTGCATCCTCTGTCACATTCACTTCTCCCCCTTTGGCATTGATGGCAATACCAACATTGATTTCAACACCAATCATTGATGGAAACATGTAGACATGGAATTTCTCTTCATCAATAGTAATCTCAATCACATCAATGTGACTATGTCTCCCCATTTGACATCAATGGGAAAGGGTAGTTCT
Source organism: Picea sitchensis (assembly GCA_010110895.2). NCBI lineage: Eukaryota > Viridiplantae > Streptophyta > Pinopsida > Pinales > Pinaceae > Picea > Picea sitchensis. The sequence goes on along the minus strand of SNQJ01S0092103.1, from coordinate 160,604 downwards.
CTCCTTGGGGCTGCTCCCGCTTCCTAAACTCTCCTTGGGGTTGCTCCCCTTGTCTAGATTTCTTTGATCTCCCTTTGAAAAATCTCTCCCTTTTTTAGCAATGGATATCACTCTGACGTAATGTTGAAAACATATCGCTCATGCTCCCCTTGTGATCATCGCTCCCCGTGGAACCATTCCTTCGTGCTCTTTCTCCAAGTATTTACCTTTTCATTTGATAAATATCTCCTCTTGGAATCATAGGAAGAAGAATGACTCCACCTGTGGATATGTCTCCCCCTATGTTTTCTGCAATATGGACAATATGCTACCAATGCAATATGCTTCTGCTACAAATGCTACTTCTCAACCAGAACATAGATCAACTGCTCAAGAATGATATGATCTTCCTATGATGATACTCAAACTTGTCCATGCATCAAACTCATGCCATACCATACATCATGAAGAAAAATATATGTCAACAATGAATGGAGAATCATGAACAAAACATCAACCATATACATCCTATGTCATATTGTGTGACAACCATGCACAACACCCAGGTACATCAACCATGTACATCAATACCATACAATATATCATAAGATATCAAATTGTATCAACCATATGCTAGGGACATGTGCCAACTGTGTACCAACCATATGCCTCTACCAACATGCCAACCATGTTCCTCAAAAAAGTGTCATATCACTCATGATATGCCTCTACCATGAACCAAGTGCCACATCTTCACTGTCATAACTAGCATTGTTCCTCAAATAGAAAATGCCTCAATCCACACTCTAGGGTTAGTACCATGCATCCAATATAGACTTTCAACACTCAACCATATGACATCACCATACATACATCAGATACACATGCCAACATATAATCATGAAAACCTACAACAAACCATGTCAGATCCTACAATAACAGAGTTATACCATCACAACAAGTTGTGACTCATTTGTATAGCCTACTTCCCAAGGCTTTTACCACATGTATGTGGCCTGCTATACAGACAAATCACATATGTACGTGACCTATTTATAGGTCAACTAGCATATGTACGTGACTATTATTAATGTAACCCACATATTCTTCAGAAGAAGTCAAGCTTGAGCTTCCTTTAGGGATTCTATTCTATTCTGATTGTTCAATCTTCTTCACTCGCTTTTGAAGGTGTCCCAGCTTCTCAGAAATTGACCTCTGAGCTTCCATATTTCCAATATTGTCTTCCTTTCTAGCCTCATCTGTTCTTCTATTCATACTATATGAAACACTCCTCATGGATTCTCTTCTTCTGTTCCAACAATCCTACGATTTGTGGCCAAATCCACTACAGTTCTAGCATCTCATGGTGTGACAATGAGAAGCAATTTGTCCCACTTGATTACATCTCCAACACCTTAGGGTGTTATGAAATCTTCCATTATCTTTCCTTTTATTATGTCTGCAATCCAAAGCTTTGTGACCATATTCATTACATGAATAACAGTGACCACGAAAAACATTTTCATACTTTTTATTTAGTGTCGATATTGAAGGTGTCTCTCTTTTAAATTTGCTTTGAGGTGTAAAGATGACTTCTTCATGCCTTCCTTTCTTTTTTCTTTTGAAAGTTTCCTTTGTTTTTGTAGAGGGTTGACTTGCAACATTATTTCCATATTTTGAGAATGAGGGACTTACCTCATGCTTCTTCGAGGTGCTTTCTTCAAAATGTGTAGCTTCTTTGTTGTATCCAAGACCTGATTTATCATTTGGTGATATTTTACTATCCAAGATTTCATTCAATATTGTTGAGTTATTCAAGAATTTGTTTGACTTCTCTACTTTGTTTCTAAGATCAACAACTTCAACTTCCAACTTATGACATGACTCTTCCTTTTCATTTAATTGATTCTTTAATAGTTCCTCTACCCTTTTGGCTTCTTCAATTTGGGTCTTCAGATTTACATTAACTTCAAGACTTTTGCTAATCTCATCATCTACCTTCCTATTTTCTTCTATTTCATTATTTAGTATTTTGATCTCTTCTTCTTTTTCTTCTAATTCATATTTTTACTTTCTTCTTGTTCTTTGACATTTTTCTTTAATGCCATGGTATATATTGAGTACTTTTCTAGGTCTTCATTGGTGTATTTTTCAAGATACACAAAATAAATTGAGTAATGTCCTATTTCATTGCTAACATCTTCTAACTCAGATAAAACTTAACTTTAAGTTCCAACAAATCTTCCTCCTCAACTATAGGATAACTGTCATCTGATTCTACACAAACGTCTTCTATGTTTTCTTCTTCACTTGTAGAGAAACATTCAACATCATCACACTTAGAATTATTGCAATCAAGAGATTCTTTACCTTTATCGTTCTTGATGGAATTGTCTTTAGTGTCTTCCTTTTTGTCTTGCTATGTATTCTCTAGCTTTAGCCATAGATCCTTGGCGGAAGTGCATTGTCCCATGCTTTCTTTGAAAAAACTTGAGAGTCCATTGAAAATGGTCTTGAGAGCCAATGCATCATTCTTCTTTTCTTCCTTTTGAGTTGCAAACTTTGACTTATTATTCAAGGGAACTGATCCACCAATAGTTGCTTTCCAAACACCTCCTCCTTTTTCTTTCAAATACCCTTTGATTTCTATACTCCATGCTGAATAATTTTTCTCATCAAGGATTGGAACTTCATCATCCATTTGTGTGTCCATGGATATCCTCCAAGATTGTTAAGGCTTATAGTGAAGGCCTGCTCTAAAACCAATTTTTGGACACATTGAGAAGGGGGGGGGGGGTGAATCAGTGTAGGGATCTTTTTCACTTCTTTTCAAAAAATCCTTAGTCAGCAATCACAATTTACTCATCACTTATTACTATCAATTTATAAACAGTTGTATGTAAACATATATCAACAAAAGAGATCATCAATAATCCATCACGACAAAGAACACAAAGAACATAAGATGTATGTACAATTTTTCTTTTTATTATGGACTACAATCCTTGGGGTTTTATCAGCAACAACTGAATAGAGTATCAACTCCACAAGAGCACTAGGTCCCAATGGAAGATTCAACTTACAAAACTCAGCACCAAATGAGAAGAGGATCCAATCCTCAAAAAATACCAATCCATCAACAAGTACGTGACCTGTTAGTAGTGAAACACATGTATGTACGCACCCTACCAACAGTGCAACCCGCATATGTACGCAACCTATCTGTATTGCAGCCTGCATATGCCTCCTAAATAACTAGGGTTTTATCTCTCCATGAAAACTCAGATCTTATGCATCCTCTGTCACATCCACTTCTCCCTTTCACTGTCCAATATATACCATAACCAATCACAACACATCTATGCTGCCCAAAAACTTACTCATGTTCCTCAACCATAGAATATGAATGTTAATTAGTCATGTATAAGTAACCAGTATACTATGGCAATCATATCAGTACTGAAACATAAGAGTGTTTCTCACTTAGTAAATCAACCAACATAAACCATATCACAACATCCATACCAAGAATGCCTTAAGTATTCACCATACACGAAGCAATGGTATACATCAAGACAACTATGTAACCATACCAAAAGCTTCTATGACAGATCTGAGCCCATAGAATGTCGATTTGGAATTTTCTTCAGACTTGAGGTACCCTGCACCAACTCTCACTCAAGTCTCCATGACTCTTTCCAACTGTATGTGCTCTAATATCCCTCATCTTGCATGTGTACATGATCTGACTCACTGTAGTCCACATATGTACACGCTCTAGCTCACTACAGCCCATCTAATCCTTTAGAAACTAGGGTTTTTTAACTTCCAAAACTTTCATCGTCAATATCTTAGACTTACAGAAACTTTGATGCATCCATGAGTACCTGCAATAAATCTTTCACCCATAATGGATCCTCAATGTGCTCAAGAAATATGCTTAGGCAAGAGACCCTTGCTCTCGTATTTATATTGTCCAAGTAGTTTCCTTTAGAACTATCCACTTATCCACTTTGTCCACATATTCACTTTGTCCACATAACCACTTGTCCACTTAAATCACTTTGTCCACATAGCCACCTTTGTGCATATAACCAACTTTGTCCACATAGCCACTTATCCACTTAACCCACTTTCCTTATTTTAGGGTTAACCCACTTATAACCATTTTCCATAATTAGTAAGTTCTCCATTAACTTTATTATTTAAATAATCCTCTTTGACTTATAGTACACTCATCACTTCAAAATAATTTCTTCTTTGCAAACACTTTGACTACCTTGACCTTTTGGGGCTTCTAGACAACACATGAGGGTCCTCCAACTTCACAAGTCCTTAACTCTATAACTGTGAGGAGTTATGTGACATTCCACATACCACCTGAAATGGCATGACAAGAAATATACATCTAGGATAGTTTCACTGACAAATTCATTGATCTTTATCTCATTATTCCACAATTAAACTTGGGTTCTCTAACCACACTTCTAGGATGAATCAACTATAAAGTGTCTTCCCATGAGAGATTTCACCATAAGGGGACCACTTTGAAGTTCATACATTTGTACTTTCTATCAACCATGTCAAGACAATAATGAGTAATCTTTACATCAATCCAACTGGAATAACCCATGACAATAGATCACTATGACATTATCCCTTTGTCATTAATTCCATGCATGACCACATGGTCAAACGATCAATACATTAATGCATCAATCCATCCATGCATCATATATCAATGAAAACACATTGATCCATATTTATCTATACATCAATCTATCTATGCATCATATATCAATGACAAGACATTGATCCATCTTCATCTATGTATGACATCATCTATGCATGATATATCAATGACAACACATTGATCCATATTCATCTATGCATGACATCATATAACTATGACTGCACTTGACATTAATCCATTGACAACAATGAAAATACATGATCCATCAATCACTACATCAATGTACTATGACAAGACATTGTTCCTTTGACATCAATGACAACATGATCCAACACTGTCCTAAATAGGCTTTTCCTCCAAGCTAGTTCTTTAAATTCCTTCTCTAATTTCATCAGAACTTATTTCATAAAAAAATATTCCCCTACCTCAGGAACTTCTTCTTGTGTGACTAAATTCATGTCTTCTTCATTTACTTCTGCAACATGTGCATTCCTCTGATTTGTTACCTTGTTCTCTGGACAGTCCCATGACATGTTTCCTATTTTACCACATGTATGACATCTTATTTCTTTTCCTCTTCCTCATACTCTCAATAAAAATCATATGCCTCTTAATTCTCTTCATCTTGGTGACTGACTACTTGAAATTCCCGCCTCTTCTTTTGAAGGTTGAAATCTTCCTCTATTGGAATGTCCTTTGCCTCTAGTTGGTCTCCTTCCTTTGTTTCCCTAGCTCTACTTTTTGACCAACTTCTCTTCTTCCTTCAAAGCTACCTGGTATACATATTCAATATTTCTCAAGGGAAAAAGGATAATTTCATCTTGAATTTCATACCTCAAACCATTTATGTATCTAGTAACCTTCTCAACATCTTATTCAATGTGACTAGATCTAATGTTCAACCTATATAATTCCTCTGTATATTATTTTATTGTCATAGTTTTATGTCTAAGGTTTTGCAATTGTCTAAAAAATTTCAATTGATCATCCTTAGACATGAGCTTACCTTTAAATTTGGCCACCATTATGTCCCAACTCTTGATATTATCTTTTACGTTTCTCCTTCTATCTACCTACAACTCATCCCACCATAGAGTTGCATGTCCTTTTAGCCCAGTCACTGCATGCTTAACCTTCTTCTCCTTTACTACCTCTCCATAATAAAAATATTATCCATGGAATTTATCGAGTCAAGTAATTCATAAACATTTAAATTACCTTTGTACATTGGAACTTCCACCTTAGGCCTGGATCTAACTCTTGTGACCATTCTTACAAGTTGTTCCTATGTTATTTCTCCTCCCGCAACCCCTTTTGTTTCCTTGTCAAAGATTGTATCTTCACTTTCACTAACATCTCCTGTGTCAGGTTCTCTCCTCTGCATTGTCTCCATGGCCTCCATCCTTTCCTAGATGTGCCTTATCTTGTAGCGTAACTTATTAGTTACCACATTTCTATGTGTGCATCCTCGCCTGGGTGGCATGATTACTTAGATACAACACAAATCTGATACCCAAAGTGATGGAACAATATCACCAAAATCAACCCACAACCATAGAGTTTTCAACACTTTGTCGTGATCAATATCCTACCTCTTTTCTGGCCTCGGATCAACATGAACAAACAATCAATTTTTCCTTTTTCTACAACATTGAATCATGCTCTATCATAGATAACTCTTCGCTGAACTAACACTCTGTATATATACCTCTGTGTGTAAGCATCAATGAGAAATGCTTCTGAAATTTGTCACAGAACATTCTGTGAAAAATTTAGCAAACAATGCAATTGTGTCCCAGGTTACTCTACACATGGAATCCTGCGAAAATACTAACAAAAAAGTTACTGTTACGAGGAAAATATCTCTATGGCTAGGGAAAACCACAACTGACGGAAATTACTGCAACAATCAACTCTATTCTCAAGTATGCTATATAAACAAATATGCTAGCAAGACAAGATAAAAATCCTACCTCGTCGAGACGTTCGATGAAGTCAACCATTGAGCACTTGACCCAAAGCAATATACCTGCAACTAGTCCCCCAAAACAAAGAAAATAAAGCATATGGTGATAATATATGATTTTATCACATTCAATAGCATAATCCATTAATATACATAAGAAATACGCCCATGGAATAATAATTCAAATATTTGCAAGATATCAATTGGACGGGAAAATAGTATTTCGATTAATATATGATCAACAGAAGTGAAAAATTTACAGACTTCTGTGTCGGCACGGTTCAAAACCGAGAAACTAAGTTCCTTCTAGCTAGTCCTCCACCACTTCAATCCTACACCAAATGCAAGCTCATAGAAGAGAGACAATGAATTTCTCAATCAATAAGGGAAGAGATTGAGGGATAAACACTATGTTTAGAATTAAATGACAAAGGGATGCAGACTCAATATGAAGTGAATAATTTCTCTAGAGTAAATTTTCTCTCAAAGTTGAATTCTTTCTCCTCCTTTCCATAGCTCGGAATTGGCCCATTTATAGCCTTAAAATGGAATTGAAGGACCGAGTTGGAATGTTTCCAATATATGGAATGCCAACGATCATTGATCTCCTGTCGTGACATGGAAAATCGACACCATTTTTAATTTTTGGGAACAAATCCTGATGTACATGGGTTGTAGTGGTTCAACCTGCATATACACATGTTGTAATATAGGAAGGGCACATATATGTGGAAAAATCATTTTTTTAGCTCTCGGATTTGCAAAAAGGGACTTCAAGTCTGCATAGGGAAATGGAAAAAGTCCTTTTGTGCAAGATTGCCAGGGGTGAGGAAAATATTTCTATTACAGATGCCCCCTAATGTGTGAGGTATTTGGAGTATATGTGATGGCCAAAATACATTATAAAAACCCATAAATGGAGTGATGGGGAACCAGCTGGAAGAACTAGTTTCTCATTACATTCTGCACTGACTTTTCATACATGGCTGCCAATTTGAATTACACTGTAGATCCATGTGAAATGATACCAAACAATTGTCTGTGGCCATGAATAGGAAAATACAAGTGTGGTTACATGCCAAAGGATGTCATAGTCATGAACAAGGCCTAGTAGAAACAGTCTCAAAATCAATTTGAAGATATCTATATACCATGGTGTACAATCTGATCTCCCATGATCACTGAAGTCATATAGGTACTGGTCCAATCAAAAGGAAGAAACATCTCAGGAAATATGCGGCCACATACTGATGTCTTCAAGTATTCTACACAATCCACCAAAGGTGAAAGTCTACATCATATGAATAAAGGAGTTGAGGTAGAACACAATGAGACATCGTTTGATTACTGATAATTGAGGTATACCATTATCAAACGTGAGACGGACTACCGATAATGAAATTAGTTATCAAGGCATCGAGTACATTCTTACAAGTCTGAATAAAGGATTTGGGGTCAAACACTTGAGGAATCCATCGATTAGGAGACATTGATGTATTCCCAACTGTCGATGGCAAGAGAACATGCCACTAATGACTGCAAGCCTCAAGGTACTCATAGGACTCTAGGTCTCATTTCTAGAATAGATGAGTTGAATTCGATGGAAGGAGACCCATTGAAAGGATACCATTAAGGCATCTCTCATCATTCAAAATGAGGTACAAAGAAGGAGCTTCATGATTTGGAGGAAATCATATGAAGAACATGTTCATGAAACAAAAACCATGTGCATCTTTTGTGTGTGTTGAGTGCAAGCGGTACACAAAAAAGACCCTCTGTATAATAGCCAATGAGGAAAATTGTTGGCAATGGTGAGGAAGCCACCAATAAGGCTAATGGAATCCAAGACACTCCATGAATCCCAATGTGTGAATAGATGTCTCACCATCGAACACAAGGGAAACCACCCAGTCAATGACCAATGATGAAATGTCGACTTCTAGGTTCAAGGTTACCTACCAATGATGAAAGTAAGACCAGGGTGTGTGATAGGACTACAACATCATGTGATTCTGAGATAGACTGAGGGTATGGCCGACATGAAAAGTCAAGAGTTATGAGAAATGGCCAACACGGCTTGATAGACTTCCTTTGAACAAGGGCATGAGACATATGGAAGACTCTGAATACATAGACTCAGTGATGAAACCATGAGATGTAGGAGGCATCAATGAAATTATCCATAGGGACTGGAAGAGTAACCAATCGGTGGAGAAAACTCTCTATAATGAGCTCAACTTCGTAAGGCCATGCTAAACCCAAAATTATGATGAAAAATGGACCCAATAACTTTGTTCTATGTTCAAAGGCGACATGACTGCTGCCAATATAAGATAATACTCCCTTCCTTCCCATCTTTTTTTGTTTTTTCATAATCAAATGAATTCTATGATACAGAGGAGGAAACGAGTGTCGCAAGTAAGAAAAACTAGTTCCAGCAGTGGAACATACCTATGCTCAATGTAAGGAGGTGCATGCGAGAGATGGAAATTGGGGGGAATGTTCCCTCTTGGGTATAGGGTGTCAAATTGTGAAGGATATAAATGAGGCTCTGCTTGGTTGAGGATGCAAACTGCTGAGGAAAACAGTTTATAACACAAAGTGAGAATCGACTATAGGCTCAACACTTCAAGCAAGGGCATGATATGCAATCACAACTTAATGCCAAAAAGTGTCCTTTTTCATAATCCTACTCTACTTGGTGTGAAAAATGGATAAAATTGTACCAAATAGACGTCCTTTTGAATCTAATTTATGAGTGTGAAAGAGACAAGTTCACTCGAAAATATTTTATCTTTTTGAAGACAAGTTGGAAAAGAGCTTAAATTGAACTCGGTTGGGATTCCTCTAGGTATAGGGAAGCATGTTTATGAGTGAGAAATGAGGCTCATCATAAAGTGATGTATTATATATAAGGGACTCCCAGTCCTATGGAAAAAATCTATGCATGGGTGCCAAATGAAGCAGATGATCTAACTAGGGTACCCATGTTAGGTAAGTATCTACCACTTGATAATGACATGTCTTATAGAAGATGGAAGGATCTGTGTCGAACCAAATGGGTTTGTACCTAAGGCATATGAGTGACATTTATAGGAAAATGCAAAAGTTCATGGTGTTATGGATACCTATACTATATGTTGGATAGTGAAAATACCTGCCCATGGTTACGAATGGTCAACATAACGTTTAAATCTCTGGTGAAAACTACAAAAACCAACTCAATCCACTGATTTATTAGTCCATTAGGAAAAAAAGTCTTTAAACTATAGAAAGTGGGTAAAAACTGATATAAACAGTAACAAAACCAAAATTTACTATGTCATTTTGACTTTTTACCCAAATAGTGAAAATTGGACCAAATTACCTTTGATCTTCAACTCGTGATTGCGGGAGCATAGGGTGATGAAATCAGAGACCGTCTGGACCAAGAAATTCCTCTTCCCCTCCTCTTCCTTTATAGTGGATTATACTTTTAAATTAGGTTTCAAAATTTAAGTAAATTATGGAAAAAATTAAGTATTTCGGTGTACGCGGGCTACCATTCATCGGGTTGCATATACGTGAGGTTATAAGTGACTGTGTAAAATACAGGACATGTGTACTCAGCCCTCTACGCGACTCTGAATGTTGCAACCCACGTACAAGTTCGTAAACAAGGTTTTCTATGGTTGCTAACTCAAAAATTGATTTTTATCTGGAAGGATGGTAACAAAATGGAGGGAAAGGGAACACAAGGAGGTAGATGTTGTTGTGGAAAGAGATTTGGGGGGCCAAATGGCCTTGAAAATATGTGGCTTGTATAAATTTTGGGAACTTAAAGGGATGAGGGCCCAGGTGAGGTTGCTTGAGTTTCTTGTGTATTACTGGGATCCTGACAGTGAGAGCTTCAACCTCGATGGGAAACCATTGAGGATTGAAGTCGAGGATATATACTTTTTGACTGGGTTATCACGTCAGGGTGACATGGTTAACCTCAAAGCCTGGGGAGCTGGGAGTGCTATGAATATAGAGGAGTACATAGACACTCACTGTGTAGTAGGGACCGAAAAGGTTGGGATTCAACTCCCCATCCAAGCGATAAACAATCTCAGCCTTAGGATTGTTGTCCTCGTTTTGACCAGGATCACAGAATCGACTTCATTACACCATGCATCGAGGTTGCTCATGTTCTATTTTGTAGAGTTATTGAGACCCACTGTATATGATTGGTGTATATCACTACCGGCTAATATGAAGAGCCATTTGACACAGTGAAAACATGGTGACAAGAGGAACTCCGGGTTTGCCTCTATCTTATGTAGGTTTTTCTTCGAGTGGGTTCTAGGTTTGGGACCTAGAGTCAAGATCATTATGAGATGACCTCATGATCCAACCATGGCATGGTGGACCAAGGTAATGAGATGATAGGGGGGAGGTAGGGTTCCCACACCCTACAACGATGATTTCTTCTACTGGTGGAGGCGACAAGTCATTTCTCTGGATGACTACCCCTATGCGGGTATCGACTTCAGATGGGACCCTGACATGCCACTGCCACCATGGACCTCTTACGGGGACATAGGTATGTGAAATGTTTTTAAATATTTCATTTTTTTGTATTTTTGTATAGTAAAACAAAAATATTTTTAGATGAAGCTTCAGTACTAACTAGACACTTGTGTGACACAAATGTAGGTCCGTGATGGTTTGGTGGGCTTCCACGACATCCTCAGAGGCACTAGGGAGATGAGGCGGTGGGACGAGAAGTAGAGAGAATCCTTCAAAACATGCAGGGAAACCTGTCTCATTTGACACATAGGATTCTGATGGTTCAGGTAGAAGATTTTCTAGAGGCCATGCAACGACAAGTAATTGGTGTGCCCAGATCTTGGGTGCGACTCTTTTGGCATCTCACAAATGTCGTAGTTTGTTATCATGACACACATTCGGCACCACAAGTGTAGATGTCGTGGATCTTGTATTACCAGATGTATATGTGTATTGAGGGTGTTAGTCCCAATTTTGTACTATAAACATCATATGTTTTGAAATATATATAAAACAAGGATCTTCGACTTTACTTATATTACAATGTGTACATTGAGGAGATAGTTTTCTTTGCTTTAGTTATGTGACAAATGGCAATCTAAAATGAAATTATCATAAGCATAGGATACATAATTAGAACTCCTAGGTATGTGATGATAAGTAATAAAATCAATCTATCATTCTAAAAGATGTACCCATAGGAATCGTCGAAGTAAAGTAGGATTGCGCACATGATAACTATCGTTCAAGTAACATACTACTAATTGGGAATTGAGGTAAACCTCTAAAGAGAGAATACCATGTGAGATAACATTGTGCAAAAGTTATATAATGATGCTATATTTGGCCACATTATTCATGGATGGCCCTAGGCATACGCAACCTGAGGACACCAATAGACCCTCGGGTGAGTAAACCACCCAAGCGGAGGAAGCCAAGTTCCGTGTATGATGACTGGCTCTGTCTGTGAATCCTAGGTAGACCGAAGAATTCATTGACATCCACCAACCAAGGGAAAACTCAATAAGAAATCTGAAGATAAAAATAAAGGGAAAAGATATATACAATAAATTACATTAGTATACAAAGAGTTATGCCCAAGATTGGGGATCAAGCGTAATATATTTTCAAGTAGAGACCAGTCCTAGGATAGACCAACATATTCCCTTCATAAAATTCTAAATCATAGGATCCTTTTTCTAAGACACGTCGCACGATATAGGGACCGTGCCACATGGGTTTAAACTTCCCTGCCCCTTGCAGTTCTTTGGCTTGATCATATAAGAGGACCAAATCACCCTCAACGTACAACTGAGGACACACTGACTTATTGTACTATACCTTGACACATATTTTTTTTGCCTCGATAGTCATAGAGGCATCTCGACGCTGCTCATCAAGACTCTCTAGGTGTACCAGGCATTGCTCGAGATCAGAAGTGTCAGGGAGGATCGTGATTGCCAACTTAAGAGAAGGTATTTCACATTTAATAGGTAATATCAACTCAACAATGTGTACTAAGTGGAAAGGGGAAAATACGGTGACAGTCCTGACCGAGGTTCAATATGACTAGAGTGTGGGATATAGCATAATGTGTCAGTCATACTTACTCTGGCTGACAGTTTTCTGCAAAATGGTCTTGAGAGACTTGTTGATGGCCTCTACCTATCCATTTTCCTATGGACAGTAAGGGGAATAATGAGCATGCTTAAAACTCATCTTGGATGCTAGCTCTACCATCATTTCATTTTGAAAGTGACTGCCATGATCAGTGCCAATCTCACTCGGGATACCGAACTAGGTGATAATTTTATTGAATACGAAGAAGGCGACAATTTTTCGATTGGGTTTAACTGTAGGCATGGATTAGACCCACTTATTAAAGTAGTCAACGACCATGATAATGTGTTGATTCCACCCATCCAAAGTTGCATTGCAATCCACAAAGTCCACGGCTCACTTGGTGAAGGGACTGATGGTAATGACTGGGTGAAGAGGGGTTGGATGAGAGCGCATTTTCTAAGTGAACACTTGGAAGGGGTGATACTTCTTAACTGCTTCAACACAATTTTTAAAGATAGATGGCCAGAAATAACCGGCTCGCAAAATTTTCTGGGTTGTCACAAGCCCGGATAGATGACCACCACAAGCCCCATTGTGGCAATCATTTAGAACTGACTCAGCTTCTCCGTGATTTAAAAAATGACACAAGATATTGTCTACTCCTCAACAATGCAAAGTGTTTTCAAAGATAGTGTAATTCTTAGCTTGATATCATACACGTCGTCGGTCATGTTGCGAGAGATGCTGAGGGAAATTCAAAGTTTGAAGATAGAGAATGATGTCTCCATACCAAGGGTCGGATGACAAGAAAAAGAAAATGTTTTCATTTGCAAATGAATCAACATGGATAACATCGTCATCTAATTGTGGAAGTGTGGATATTAAGTTCGCGAAGACTAATGATTTCTTGGATTTCGCAGAAGTGAAATCAAGATCATTTTTTTGTAAAATGAAAATCCATTTATTATATTCTCCCCCTATGATATGTCTGGTAAGGATGTATTGAAATGGATTGACATCGGAAACCACAATAGTCTTACAAGGCAATATATAATGGAGTAAACGTTGGACTACGTGAATGACAAAAAAAGCTATCTTTTCAACATGAGAATAATTGAGCTCAGGACTGACTACGTTTTGAATAAGATAGTAGATGACATGCTCATGGAGCTCATCATCCTCTTAAACCAATACCATACCAATCATCTCCTTAGACACAACGATATAAATCAATTAATCCCTACTATAGCCAGGATACTTCAGTAGAGGCATCGATACTAAGGCTTTCTTCAAAGCATCAAAGGACTCTTGGTCTCACTCATCCCAGACAAAAGGGGTTTCCTTCTTCAAAATATGCATGAAACCCTTAGTGATATTGGCATAGTTTACTATAAAGTAACATAAAAAGTTACCTTTCCCTTGTAAACCTTGAAGTTATTGAACATTGTGTCGAGGAGGAAACCAAAGTATTTCCTCAACCTTTAACGGATCTACCATTATCCTAGTATTAGAAACTAGAAATCCCAAAAGACAACCAGACCTAATGCTAAAGATGCACTTATGAGGGCTCAACCGGATTCTATAGTAACGACATCTTTCAAAAACTAGTCGAAGGTTCTTAGAGTGATTTTCTCTCTTACGAGTGTGAGAAGCAAGATCATCAAGGTAAGCTTCGACTATATGCTTAAGATCATGAATGTGAAGGTCATTGCATGTTGGAAGGTTGCGCCAACATTTTTAAGGTCGAAAGGCATATTTCAGTATGAGAAACTACCCCAAGGAAAAATCAATTCCATCTTGTGTTGATCCTCATGTTTAATTTGAATTTGGTTATACCTTGAAAATCCATCCATGAAAGAAAACACTTTTCTTCCCGCACACTTGTCAAGAATCTGATCGATGAAAGGTGTTGGGAAGTTGTCTTTAGGACATTCTTTGTTCAGTTCATGAATTTTCATGCATACACGAATGGTTCCTTGCTTCTTATTCACAGAAACTGAATTGGATACCCATTCAGTCAAAGGAACCGGGTAGATAAATCCATCATTAAGTAGTTTCTCTACCTCTACCTTAAGAGCAGGGGCCTTCCAAGGATTGATAGCTCTAAGACATTGCTGAACAGGTTTAGCATCCAGATAATTTCTAATCTCATTCTCGACAATAGGAGGGTCAATTCCTGGAATCTCTTCATATGACCAAGCAAATACATCTCGGAATTCCTTGAAGAGCTCAGTGTAGATCAAGATTTCTTTTGGTGAACAATCTGCTCCGATATGTACATTTTCCATATTTCTAGTGGTACGAGAGATATCGATCATGATGGTAGGAGAGATACTCACCATATTTCCTTCGGAAAAAAAATTGTGTGTATCAAGTGGAACTACGACGTGACTGACTATCTTGCTCAAAGTAGATTGAATGTCATCTTATTTGATTCTAGCAAGATCTGGGAGAAAATAATAGCGATGATGCATATCATCCCAAGGTTTGTCAGAACCATTCATGGCTTCGATGATGGCTTCGTCCGAGGGAAAATTCTCATCAAGGAAGTCATGTGAAAAAGACAATGAAGTGGTACACATGGGCTTAAGAACATGATCCTCCTCACCTGTCGGTGAGGTAATATGATCGGGATCAGTGAAAGAGTAAAGAACAACTTGATATGCAATATCTGCTTCCGATAGTGGCATGGCCTTTCCAGCATGTGACTGACCTTCACAAGATGAAGTTGAGGAAGGTAGGGTCCAAGGACCATTAAAATATGAAGTGTGGAAAGGAAGGTACCTCTCTCTCGACACAGGCCTACTAGACATGGCGTAAACATGGTGAATCGGTGCCATGAAGTCGAAGGTACCCATAAAGGATGAATACATTTCGACACCGATATTCTCAGTTGTCGGTTGATAATTTTTTACCACGGGGATTGACAGTCCAAAAAATGCATTGGGGCTAGCATATGCAAAGGATAACTGGTGGATCATCACGATATTACCATCGAGTGAAAATAAAAGAGTGTGGAAGATAGACGATATGACAACAGTCATAACATAGGTCCGATTGTGTCCTAGCAACAAGTTATAATCAAGAGGCACATCAACTACCTCAACATCCACCTCTACCATCTTCCCACCTAACTGGACCAGAAAGGAAGGAGGAATACCATGAGGGCGAATGGAACGATCATCAAAATAAGTCAACATGATCGGCGATTGAGAAAGAGTCGGAGAGATGAGAGCTTTCCAATAGATCAGGGAAATCACACATGTAGCAGTGCCTTCATCAACAACCACATGTTTGATGGTATAGATCAGGGAAATCACACATGTAGTAGTGCCTTCATCAACAACTGCATGTTTGATGGTATACTTTGAGTACCCCACATGGATTTGCAATGCCACATAGTAAGGAAGCGATGCTTCACATCTGTGACGTCAATCTTGATAAATTTTGAGTCATTGGGGTCTAGAGCTCCTAACGCAGATAGAAGGGCATTCCTCTGTGAAGGACATGTCTGGAGTACCTCCAGAGCCAACATCGCACAAGGGGTTTGACCCAGTTCCTCAAAAATGGAGTAATTCTAGGAGGCTCTAGCATTTGTATTATGGGTAGAGAGCTTGAGTACTCCTTTCAGAATACGAGGCAGTGGCTCTGGTTTTTCGATCTATAAAGTCATATCAGGAGGAGGAGGAGGATATTCTAGACTAGGTATATCCTATGAAGAACTATAATCATGATATCGAGTGGCTAAATTAACCTGAGAATTGACCATATTGATATAGAAACGATCACCATATTGTGACGATGGGTTTTGATTCCCACCGACCGCATTTTCGGCATTTGAGAAGCTTGAGGCCATGTGCTAGTTATGTGGGAAAGGATTCGTCAGCACGACGGGTGGTAGAGATAAGAGCCTGGTAGCATCTGCAAGTTTGGGACATAAATGAGTAAGGTGATCATTCATACAAAGCTTACAAGGGAATTTCACCTTATGCCGTTCTTTCTTTCCCTCTCCAACATTATTATTCGTCTTCTCATTATTACCATTGTCCTTGGGTTTACTGTTATTTTTCCCACCCTTACGATTATTATTATGTACTTTCTTCTTATTCCCGCGTGGTTTCTGGCTACCATTTGTGTTGGTCAACGATTGCATGGAATGTACATCTGCCGACTGGGTGGGATTGGAAGACACGGACAAAGTTGGCCCTCCTGCAGACTGGTTTAGAGACAACTCTTTCGAATGGCTTGTCACTGAGTTTGCATATTTCACATTGGTGGAGCCTATAATGCCATCGGCATGAGGTCCACGATTTTGTCCATGGTTGTAGGTTTACCTTGGTCCATCTGGAAGAATGTGGTATAACATCCCAGAATAAGCGTATATAAGATCTAGCTATTGGGCTTTGAAGATTGCTTCTTCCTCAATTGTAATCCTAAATGTAGAAACATCCTTCGAGATAGGAGGCTTCCAATACTTAAGGAACCATTTTAAAAGAAAGGTTGGGGATATGGAGGTCTTAATCAACCTCTTTTGTCTACTCCACTCCTAGATATGATCCAAGATATGAGTAGCTATGTCCTTGCTTAAAGTTGAAAGAAGTTATAAGCCAACATCTTAACGAACCAACAATTGGAAGTGGTTAAGGAAGACTAACACCATCTAGATAAAGGTCCCATATGCCCCCCTAGGTAGCTCAATATAGCATTTTGTAGTGACCCTAATGAAGGTGCATTTAAATAATCTTAATTGAATGGAATTGTCATTAAGGGAATTTGAAGAGCATCATAGGTGAAAGGTGGTAACGCAATCACCAGGATCCTTTCCATTCTTACCTTCAAATTTTGGAATGTCTAAAGGAAGCTTGGCGAGGACGAGAGGGCATGTAGGATCATGACACACAGGGTCGTTCATCAACTTAGACAAGTATGGCAGGTTAAGCGTGGCCAGAAAAGGGAGACGAGGTTGCGACATCTAGCCCCAAGTGCCGTAGAAAAATTGTGTTTGAGGATCTGTAGCCCATCCAGGGTTCTGGTAAGCACCATGGCCCTGTCTAGGATTGTAAGACCCTCCTCTAGGATGATTCATAAAAGGTTGGTTGGGCATCATTCCAATAGGAATGTTCTGATGGGGGTTATAAAAGTTTCCCCCAGCTGGAGTGGCTCTGGGTTAGGGGTTTCCCAAGGTGTGAAATTGACCTCCTCTAGGTGTGAATCCGGAGGATAGAGGTGGATTCATCATGCCAAACATGTTGGTCATAATCAACACTGAGGAGGTGAGGGAATAGGATGGAACTTGAGCAGAAGATTGTCCTCCAGGTTGGTTGCTCCACCCAGAAGCAAGAGGATTAGACCCGGGGTTAAAAGAGGGAATGCCTCCCATAATAGGAGTCATTTGAGGGATTTGAGAAACACCAAATGAAAATGGAGTATAAGGAGGCATTGTGCCCCAAATTCCAATTCTAGCATTAGGGCCAACAGTTGGGATGGAGTTTGAAAACTGTGAAGTAAAATTAGGCATACCATAGGAAAAAGGACTAGAGGCCATAGGGATGGACTAAACATTATAGCTCGATGAGTGACCAAGAGACCCAAATGGGTTCGAGGCAAAAGATTGAGCATTCACTATAGGACAAATAGTAGTAATGATAGGTGCCTCCAACACTACAACTTGCAAGAGTCGAAGGGGTGCCATTAACTATAGTAGGTGTGGGTGATCCGGATTATTTTCGGCACGAAATGTGAGCGGAGATATAACAAAGAAATGCACAGAGATACCGCATATATTCAATAATATAACACAAATGTATCAGAGATGAAACCATAAACACAGATATATAGTAATACACGATTTCTATTAATGAAATAAATGTACAGAGACTATAAAAATACAGAGTGAAAGACTCGCTAGAATGGTGGCAGCTTATCTATGAGAAGAGATGTGACGGCTACTCGCATTCACAAGAAGATGGACAATGAGGCTCTGAAGGCATTTTTACAATGAATAGGAATGCCAAAAACCCTAGACATCCAAAAACCTAACCCTAGGAGATGAAGCACCAAAAGTCATGTGGGCCCCGTTTGGGTAAGTGAGTACATCAACTTCACGGGGTCGTAATTTTTGCATACGACCTCCGTTTTAGGTGTGTGATAGCTCATTGGAAAGGTATTGTCGAGGAGATTCATTTTGGATGCTCAATCGTGCCTTTGTCTATCATTGAGAACCTATATCTAAAAAAATCTTCATTTGGACCCTCAAAATGGCCCCGGAAGTTAAAAACTGCTAAAAATAATAAATTGCCAAAATTGACAGAAAATTGTTTTGATCCAGTCACAAAAGGTGGGTGGCCACCAATATCCACCTAGATCAGTGGGAGTCGAAAGGCTCCCAGTACTGTAATGACTTAGTTCAATACTCATCGTTGTAGAATCAAAAGTCTGAAAAGTGGAGGTGTGTGTGCCACGTCTAATAAATCTATCCCTTCATCTGAGATGTTGTGCCATTGGATTCGCATTGCTTCTTCAATTTTCTTTATTTTTTTATTTTCCTCACATGTACAAAGGTATTTAAATCTAGAACCCACCATCTAGGATACTCTGACAACCCTAGCTCGATTTACAAGACCCCAGGAGGATGTTTCCCCCTGTTTATTTCCCTCCTTTCGGCCTCCCCATGCTCCTTTCCTTTTCATTCTACAACTCCTTACTAACCTAGTTTTGTCTATTTGTCTACCCACTATCTATGAGCCCTTCTTCCTCACTTAATTTTGACCTTGATATTTCCACACATGTTTATTTTCCTTCTTTTTCAATCAAACTTCATCACCCACTCAAAACACCAACCACCCTGACTCTGTTGATTCCCCCCCTAATCATTTCCTAGAGGGGAGAGACACAAAACCCACTTGCTAACTTTATTCTCCCAGTCACTATTGAGGTTGCCATGGATTTAATAAATTATCCCCTGCATGACTCGTTCTTCCTTTATTAACTCAACTTATGTCAAGCCACTACACCAGCTCCTCACAATGTGATTTCCTTTCACATCCACCCTCACATGCATAATCTTTTTCATAAATTCTTCTAGATGGATTGTGTGAATTTCCTCTATCATCAAAGTGCTCCCATGAATTCATGCATACCTGCTATTCATGGTGCTTGGCTCCCACAATGGTTGATCCTATACATGCCTCTTCTCCCAATAATGGTTTCCACCCTCAACTCCTCGACGTACTACACTCATAACTGATCTACTAACCAACTGTCTAACCCTCGCTAGCACTTGTCCTTCGCTTGTCATCATGTTTTGGTGTTGGTGCAAACCAGGCAGGTTTCGTTAGTCCCACCATCATTAATATGACCTGCAAACATTTAGATCTGATGCCCGTCCAAGCATCCATCCATCCTTTTCGACGATCTATTTGTCTACACTATCCCATCGAGCCTCCATGTGACAGTCATTTGTCGCTTCCTACTCTCAACGTGTGGCACCCCATCCAG
>SNQJ01S0092103.1:123807-140366 GCA_010110895.2 Picea sitchensis | reverse complement strand
TTTTTTGATTTGAAAATATTTATTTAAAAAAATATAAATTATATATATATATATATATATATATATATATATAATATTATAATATATTATGTAATTTACATAATATAGTACATTAAAATAAGAGTTAATTTACATAATTTACTAATGTTAATCTGTAATTGATAGATTCGATACTTTTTAAAGTCATTTTCTACTATTATAACTTTGAAACATTGGTTTGAACATATCAAAACACCCATGACACGAGTGCTAGTATTTATGTATCCACTTAATACAATAACCCATTGAAATGTACATTTTATTTATGCATCCACTTAATACAATAACCCATTGAAATGTACTAATCATCTCATTTCAAAGACGTAATCAAATCCAACGTTGATTCAAATCCACGTAACATTGGAAATGCTTTTCCATTCACATTAATATCATCACCAGTTTCTTTTGCATCCTTCTTAGATGTTGTTCATATTAGTGAAAGCGTCATCTTCAAAAAATCATTAATATCTAAATTTTTTATATAAGCTAGCTTTAAATATTGTTTAAAAAAAATGGGTAATATTATTTAAAAACATTAATTAATTAATTAATTAATGATAAAAACATGTGTCATCTAATTTTTATCGTTAGTTTTAGGTAAAATAAAATATTCAAATTGCTATTACTTAAAATATATTAATTAATTAATTAATTAGTTATAAAGTATGTATCTATTATGATAGATGCCACTTAAAATATTTTAATTAATTAATTAGTTAGTTATAAAGTATGTATCCATTATAATAAATGGTTTTTAAAATATTAATATTGTTTTTATCAATACACTCTTAAATCATTCTTATATTAAAATTTATTACATGTTTTTTAAGGTTTAAAATATGTTATTTATTTAAGGTTTAAAATATGTTATTTATTTAGGTAAATTAAAATATTCAAATTGCTATTACTTAAAATATATTAATTAATTAATTAATTAATTAGTTATAAAGTATGTATCTATTATGATAGATGCCACTTAAAATATTTTAATTAATTAATTAGTTAGTTATAAAGTATGTATCCATTATAATAAATGGTTTTTAAAATATTAATATTATTTTTATCAATACACTCTTAAATCATTCTTATATTAAAATTTATTACATGTTTTTTAAGGTTTAAAATATGTTATTTATTTAAGGTTTAAAATATGTTATTTATTTAGATAAAATTAAATGTTTAAATATATTTATATTGAATTATAGTTTCAACCATTAGCTCAAGTGGTTATTATTTGGTTATTATTCCGGGGTAAGATGATGAGTGACAATGATCACAACTTTAAAATTAAAAAAATTATAATTTTAACTAATGTCATTAAAATATATACAATGAGCATGTTAATTAGAAATAATAATTACTATTAACATGGATGAATATTTGTATCAAGTGATTTGGTTTGAAATTATCAAAATAAATTTTTTTATTAAAATAAAAGTCCATGATAGTTGTTGTTTTCAAACATGTGAAGTTGGTGATACATGTACATGCAAACACTTCAATGGTATGGTATTTGAAATTACAATTTATTTCATTGTCATGGAAAAAAACATCTAATCCTACATTTTTTCTTCACTTTAAATGTGTATAAAGTGCAAACGCAATATGAAAGAGATCTTTGTCAACAATAAATTTAGATGAATGTAATGTGAATCATAAATTATATGAAAAATTTGTTGTTAGATGTTGAATTATGTTGCTTGATAAAATTACAAGTATTGCTCAAAGATGCACCCAAATCTTATTCAAGAATATTAAATAAATTTATGAATGATCATTATAGAATTTACTTGTTAATGAAGATATCAGGCACTAAGTAAAGAAAATAAAACATAAAAAAAAAACATAAAATACCAACTAAATATTATCCAAGAATATTAAACAAATTTATTAATAAGCATTATAGAATTCACTTGTGAATGAAGATATTAAAGAAAATAAAACATCACAAAGACATAAGACACTGATTAAATATATTGTTTGAGTGTAATTGGAAAATAATGCAATAAAACTTATAAATGATTTAGTTTTTTTTTTCAATGAAAATACATATTATGATGTTTATATCCAAATTTTAATGCAATCCATAAAATACATGCACACTTATTGTTAAAAATAGGTCGATAATATTAATTGAAATAAATTATAATAAAGTTGTTGGAAGCTATACCTAAATTTTGCTAATTTATGTTTAGCAAAATAATTAACAATATTGGGTGGTTTCAATTGTTTTGCAACAAAGATACTTGGAAGCAATACAAGTCAATCAACAAAGGCATGTTAATGATCTGCAAATAGAAGACCTATAGAGAAAATCACAATGAAATGTTTGCATTATACATAGATGCAATCACTAGGGTAGCATAAAAGAAATATGACCTTCCCTTCTCTTCTTACTCCAGTTAGTATCTTGTTCCTAGGTTGGCATGGAGGAGTGGGCTGGTGGAAAGAAGGTGTGTTCAAAGAAATATTATGTGTTCCTTTGCAATTTCAATGCATGGGTAACCATCAGGAGGTCTTCACTCTGTGACATAGCATATGCATTCATGGGATGCTAATGAATACCCCTAATTTTACTAGATATTGATAAATACCTCCCAAAATCCTTTTGTTTAACCCTCCTCCGAGTACAAATTTTCAATTAAAAAACCCAATTTTTACTAGATACCCCCTTTTATACCCCCCAATACCTATAACCCCCCCTATATCACATATCACCCCAAATAACTACATCATATTGAATTTACTTTTTACAATTTGAAACCCTCCTTTATGAATGAACATGATAAGATATTGATCAACAAGGTCAAGCACCCATGGGAACCATAGTAGAAGGTATTCATTTAGTAAGGAGAATGAGAAGGCAAAGAAATTTGGTATCCTAGAATTATGTCCACGTGAAAAAAAATTCCTAATTTAATTAAGTAAATCCAAGAAAACCACAAACAAAAATCCAAACATCTATTTGCAACCTAGATTTTGATAGAGATCATAAAGACAAAAAAATGTGCCAAGGAAGATGAAGTGGCCTAGTGAAAACCATCAAACCATAAGCACAAAATCATATCCAATCCTCAACACAACAATGTGGATTGAACAATTTACTTAGGGAATTAGAATATAGGATGGACCAGTGGCTAAGAGTTGCATGTGCTCCAACCACATTTGCCACTAGACATTTAAAAAGAGCTAGTGGCTAACATTGTAGTCTATGGGTTCCTACAATAATGTATTTCAATAAAAAAAAATATATGCATTTTATACATCTATCCATATTACAAAAACATGTTGACCAGGAAACATAAATTTGTAATAAAATGCTCTTGTTGGGGGGGTGTGGGGAGGATCCATTAGGAAAAAGAGGATTTTCCCCTTGAAATGATGGTGCATGGAAAATAAAGGTATGGAAGGAAACCATTTCCTAAAGAGAATTAAGACGAGAAAGAAACATGGTATCCTAGAATTATTATGAAAATAAAAACAATCTCAATTTGTCTAGGAAAAATTCGAAGAAAAGGACATTGGAAACAAATTTTTAGAAAAAATGCACATGAGGCTATCAAAAAAATTCCAAGGATCAAAATCAGGCATCTCAAGAATACCAATATCAACAGAGACAATTTTTTTGTAAAATACATTTTAGATTTAAACAAAAATATTTTTAAAAAATCTACAAAAAAGAGAAAAAAGGGTATATATAAAGGTGATCATATCCTCTTCCTTAGATAAACAAGTACCAAAATAAATCCAGAATACTTAGTTAGCAATAAAAAGTGGGCATATTTTATTAATAAATCTCCTTTAACTAGAAGTTCATGGTGAACTTCATCCCACCACATAGAACAAAGGAAATATAGTGAGTTAGCCTCATGAGAAAAATATACCTTACACCTAATATTTCATGGAATAAACAACGTTAAGATCCTGAAATAATACCAAATCCCTGTAAGTGAAATGAAAACCTAAGTGAACAAATCACCAAATAGAATATACCTCTAGCTAATACTACCTTGAATCACCCTTGATCACTAATCCTCAATAAACAATGAACACTACTTGGCAGACTGACACCCCCTAAAAATGTGCTTCACTATCTCAAATTGTTGACTAACAAGATAGAGGCCATCAAAAAGTTTTATCTTTGCCAACCTATCCTAGGATGAAACCCCTTGATAAATCAAAAGCCATGAAAAAAATCTTAACTTATAAGAAATCTAATATGACCAAACATTCTGCAACCAATGATGTAACATCCCACTCTTTCACGCACTTAGTGAACTTATTCTTTGAGGAAACTTACTTGCAAGTGATTCAGATTATTATACTATTGGGCATTTGATTATGATTATGAGGCATTATGGATATGATGACATGTTATTTTGTTGTATTGACATAGACAAGTGCTATTGACTCGGTTCTCCTGAGTGTGCAGAACTTTGGACCTCGAGGATGCAGAGGCATCGATGAAACCCCTTGGACTCCAGAACGAGACAGGGAGTGGACTATTGGGGTTTGTTTGTTCTAGATATGGCATATGTACATATGATTAGATGTTATAATGATTGATTATTATTTCTGACAGAATTTGTTGATGATGAAGGCTGACGATAGCTTGTCGACCAGACTCACATGTGGAGTAGAGGGGTCATGCACGACAACCAGAGACGTTGAGGGAGAGGTGTGGACAATAGCCCTGCCACAACCTACTAGCACTCCCACCGTGGCTCGAAATGTAGGTTAACGATTACCTAGTTTGAGAAGACCCACGATGTCGTGAGGGTAGACTACAACAGTCACTCACGATTATTCTAAGGAGAGCGCAATAAGGCAAGATAATTATTCCTTAGAGGCCCTTAGTCTCTCACAATATCACCTAGCGGAGTATTGACTGTAGGGGTTTTGATGTCTACCAAGTCAGTTGTAAGGTAGATAGAAAGGTAGTTGGGGGGCCCAGAGGGCCCATAGTGATAATAGTGGAGGTCATTCAATGCAAGGTGGACTAAGTCCACTATATTATTAAATAAGGCCCACTATGGTAGTTCGATATAATAAATTGGTAATTAGATATAACAAATGTAAGATAACTTCTTAGAAGGTTCTACTTATAGAAGAGTCCTCCTCTAAAATGTTCTTAGGTGATGGTAGCACTATATAAAGGGGTTCAAGCAATGTAATGGGACATGAAGAGAAATATTGTATTGTGAGCTATAGCTCAATAAGAGGATTCCCCCTCTAAGTGGCAAGTGAACATGATAGGATCCCTTCCATAATAGGATCCATTGTATGGTGTTTCCCTACCTCAAGGGTTTGATAATAATAAAGTGTGGTTTCTTCTATCTTGCTCTGTGGATCTATTGTGTATTCAGTATTTTTGGTGATTATATTTTCAGATCTACTCAGTTCTTTGGTTTTTAACAATTGGTATCAAAACACTTTCCTTAGCCAAAGAAAGGAAGATTTGTTTTCTCTTTTTGCAGAATTTTTTCTAGGGAAGAAAAAGAGGGCGTCACACTTCAGGTTCATATATGAACATTTAAAAGATAAATTTGATAAACAATTTAGTTATTTGAATTCCTCTTGGGAAAATACCCAATTTCAAAAAAAGAATCATTCGAAACGGAGTTCGGGAAGTAAAGTTATGAGCATTTTAAATTCAACAAATTTTCAGGGTTTTCCAGAAAAAGCCGCGATTTTATGTCGTAACGTATTGTTCAATTTTTTGTAGTTTTTCATAGAAAAATGTATTTTACAGGGAAATGTGATGGCCCTAGTATTAAATAATTCATTAAAGAAATAAAGTCATCATGGGAAGAGAATTGGCCCCATTGAGTAGATCTCAAATTGCAAGGTGATGCTGTCATTTGGTGGAAATCGCTTGATTATAAGGAGATGATGACACTCTTCAATGGAGAATTTGAAAAAATATTGTTAGAAAAGTGGTCTCATGGAGAAAATAAGGATAAAGAGAGAACCAAGGGTTTATTTTCATGTGAAAAATCTATATTACATGTTCATGGTTATATTCATAAAGAAAATATCATTGTTTCTATTAACCCTAGTTGCATGCATAATTTTATGAATGTTCAGTTGACTAATAGATTGTAAGTTCCAATAAAGACTATTCAAAGCACAAAGGTTGAGGGTGAAGATGTTCAAATTTTTAAAGATTTGAAGATTACCATGGATAAATATGTGTTTCATTCAGATTTTTATGCTATGGATATGAATGAAGTGGATATTGTTTTGGGATATCCTTGGATAGAATCAGTGGATACCATTAATATTAATATGTAAAAGAATATTTTAAAGTTGTAGTACAAGAAAAAAAAATCACATTGCAGCATGTGTCTCTTAGTAAGAAAGATGGACCCATGGAAGCTAGCAAAGAAGTTATTGCCCAGTCTAAAGTTGAATCAGAGGCAGAGTATACAAAAGGAGATGAAGAAAAACTACAAGAAGGACATAATCATGAAGCTAAGGAGGTCATTGACTCAAAGGCACAAAGCATTACAGATTTGAAGAAAAAAGAACAAATTCTTATAGTTGTTGTATATCACCATCCACATAATATAGAGACACAAAAGTCATCAAGGCAAGGGCATGTGCATCAACACATTTATGCACCAGTAGGGCACTAGATAGGAAACCAATCAAGAGGTGCATGGAGGACTATCGACACTACAGGAAGAGCTCAAGCTACAGAAACAATCCCATGGCAACCCTGACATGATGCAGAGAAAGATAAGGGTGGAAAGGTAGCAAATAGACATCATGTTCGACTTCCATTGAGATGGATGGATGGTCGTACTTGGTACCAGTTGGCTACAATGCTTAGCTGGTCATTATCATTCTATTTTTTGGGTTTTTTCATGACAACTGCGGGACCGAAGAGTTCATAGGGTGCTCAGATGGCTATTTCCTCTCAAACCCTCAAAGAAATTCTACAAATTACTGAAGCATTCAAATCCCAATTGTTTGACACATTGGATGACTTTGCAGATGGCCTAAATGATAGTTTTCGTAGTATTCAAGATTCATTGGATAACATGCAGGAGAGATTTCTTATGGCGGACATCAGGGATAACTATAATCAAGAAATATATGCTTGGTATGATTTTGAGGCCGATTGTGATGATCAGTATATGAATTGTTGTCATTTCTGGGATGACAACCACTTTCATATTTTATTTGATGACTCTAATCCACATTCTATAGAGAGCATCAATGTGACAACTCAAGAGCCAATGATTATTACCAGTTTTCATCCTGCATATTCTACAGTGGTATTATTCCTTCGAAATTCTGCTACGACCCTTTTCCACTATATGAATGAATATTCTTATTTGGATCCACATGATAGGTGTCAGTATTGGGAGCATCATTTTCAGTTGGTTATTGGGTGTCGATATCTTCCATGTGGGGTTCACATGAGCAATTGGACATGGGACCCTAGTTTACAATGGCGATTGGACTACTTCAACATGGTGGCTACCATTTCTCAATGGGACCCTCGTTCTCTAGTCTAATTCATCACTATGGTCCACACTTATCCATGGGACCCTGGTATATAGTTGTACATCAAGCATTGAGAACAACGCTTTCATAAGGGGAATGGAATGTAAGGTAGCTAGAGAGGTAGTGGGGGGTGGGGGCAGAGGGCCCATAGTGATAATAGTGGAAGTCATTCAATGTAAAGTGGACCAAGTCCACTGTATTATTAAATAAGGTCCACTATGGTAGTTAGATATAATAAATGGGTAATTAGATATAATAAATGTAAGAAGACTTCTTATAAGTTTCTACTTCTAGAAGATTCCTCCTCTAGAATGTTCTTAGGTGATGGTAGCACTATATAAAGGGGTTCAAGCAATGTAATGTGACATGAAGAGAAGTATTGTCTTTAGAGATGAAGCTCATTAGGAGGTTGCCCACTTGAAGAGGCAAGTGAGCAGGAGAGGATCCCTTCCATATTAGGATCCATTGTATGGTGTTTCCCTACCCTAAAGGTTTGATAGTAATAAGAAAGATTTTTTATATTGTTTTTATATATCTCTTATGGTATTTTTGTATTCGGGTCTTAGGTTCTTAACATCAGTCAAGAGGTAAGTGACACCCTTGGAGCACGTAGTGCGTTCTGAAGGGCATGTCGCGCAAGGAAAATGGAAAGAGGCGAGTGGCACCCTTGGAGCACATAGTGCGTCCTGAAGGGCACGTCATGCAAGGAAAATGGAAAGAGGCGAGTGGCACCCTTGGGCATGTAGTGCGTCCTAAAGGGAACGTCGTGCAAGGAAAATGGAAAAATGCGAGTGGAACCCTTGGAGCACCTAATGTGTCCTGAAATGAACATCACGATTTCAATGAGTAAGAGAATAAACCTAGTTGGCCTTAAAATTAATGAAGTGATAAGTAAGATTTAAAAACAATTTCCCTAATAAAAATGTCATCAAGCCTAGGAAATTAAAACCTAGGACTAAGTGATACTTGTGGTAAAATAATAATAATAATAATTAAACATGTGACGAGAAGGGGGTAAGAAATTCAATTAATTTATTAAAATCAAATTACTTTGGGGAAATAAATTTAAAAAAAACAATGATTGTTTATCTACATATGCTAATTAAACTTTATTAATTAAAAAGAGAAAGAGGTGGTTTTTCTACACTTGCTAATTTGAATTTTAGATAAAAAGGGAAAAGAGGGAAACTTAAAAGAAATAGGAAAATAAGGAGAAAAGGGGAAACATAAAGAAAAAGGGAAACGTAAGGAAAAAGAAGAATGACTATCTTAGTAAGGAATCTTGCCTTTAAGAACTTTCTAAATATGAACTCAGTTAGGAATTTGATCTTTATGCTTAATGTTACGCTGCATAATTTTTATCTTGATTGACATATCTTGTGGGAGTTGGGATACCCATCTTGGGTAACGAGTGGTAGCTCAACCTTGTCAGGTGATCTGGGTGCTAGTTGTTCTTTGGTTTAGTGTGTGTGGCCCCTTTGTGGCTTTGGAGGCTCAAGGGGAAGAAGAGTACCCCTAGCATTCACTGGGAGGTACCGGTGAAGTCACATCGCTTGGAAAATGGGGGATGGATGGAGCACGCACGAGACAACGACTCGGAGTTGTCACCTTAGTCTACGGTACACATGAGTTTATTTGAATGGTAGATTATACTTACTTGCGTTTTCATTACTGTACTTCTATTGTGTAAAGAAATGTATTTTACTCAGCGTTTTTAATCGAGAAATTAAATTCATCATAGCTTTATGCTCGCTATCTTGAATTGATTTCCTTGGAAACCCGATCCCTAATTTCTATGACCGTTATGTTTTGTTTTATTGATTATTATGAAGAGGTTGTGATTTATCTTCCATCCTTATCCCTAGATCATCATTCCATGCCTGAGAAGTCGACCAGGAGCTGAATCGACGATCGTCACTTCAGTATTAATAGACCTATAGATTCTAATGCCCTGTTTTTTTGTGCATGGATGACGAGCGAAGGATAACGTTTTCCCATCCATCTACCTTATTATATCTGCGTTGATTGATTCATTGTTGAATGATTGGTCTTTATTTTTCTTGTGATTGACTTCCTTTGTGTTTTGATCTCTGTGTTTTCATTGGGCTCTGCATTTTATAACACCTCTACGTTTTGACCTCTACCTTTACTAAGATCTCTGCATGTTATATCATCTTTGCGTTTTCACCCATATTTACCCAACAATTCTTCTTGGTGTTTTTACAGAGAGATACATCACTGTGGTTTTACCCATATCACTGCAATGTTAGTGTGAATTTGATACACCGCAATATCACTTTACCCAATGACTTTTCTTAGCAGTTTCACTGTGTAATGGTAGAGTTTTTTTTTCTTGCGTAATGGTTGAGAAATATTATTTTTAGGCTGTGCTTTTACCCTTTACAGAATGCAAATTTAATGTATTTTGACAGGGATTTAATGGTACACCATGCGATGTCTATGGTACGTATCGATTTATATCTTGTAAATCAACAATATCATATGTTAAACCCTGCAATATTATATATATATCACTCTACAATGTTACATACTTAAATCCGCGTTATCATATATATCTTGTATCATATATGTAACTCTGCTTTGTCATATACTAAAAGACAACCTTTATTATAATAGCATTATAACAACGATTTTATATTCACTTGACAATAATTTTAGGGTTGTCCATGGCTGTGATGTAAAAGTAATACCTTGATAGTGAATCTCTAGATTTTGAGTAATAGCGATTTTTCTATTCCTTATATACAATGATTTTATATAGTGCTTTATATAGCGTTTCAATACATATGCCTGCGTTTTTAAAATTTTGTCAACAACATATCATCTAATACCCAGCTTTATATATAGATCTTTTATACTCGATTTACCTAGCCGTGATCTACGGGTTTACCCAACCTTTACATATAGCTTGATATATTGTAACAACATTTGTTTTTGATAAATTGATTTGGATTTACCCAATATGATGCCACAGAACGTCACCCCGTGACCTGTCTGCACCCACCAGGACCTTATCTCTTTGGCCCGAAGAGTCAATTTCTCTCACAACTCCTCTCGAGAGTTCACCTTACCCACAGTAGCTCCTCGGCGATCTCCCTTCCACGAATCGGGAAATCGGAACTCGCGTGTTCGCAAGTTCGACGCTCACGATATCGACCCTTCAATTCCTGAGCCTCGATCTCCGATGGTCAAAGGTCAACAGCTCGGGATTTCGCCACTCGTGATATCAATGCTTTGTAATTTCAAACCCCGAGTACCGAGGTGTCGATCCTCCGACTCGAAGCCACCTGTCCTCCACTATACCCGGGCCCCACGTTGCTATGCCGCTTCTCTCCCACGTGCGATTGGGAATCGCAGGATCGTGATTTCACCTATTGAAGTTCCTTGTGACGAGAATTGCTGAACACTGAATCCCGACCTCCCGGGATCTCGTGCCACGTGCCTCCGTAGCGATCGACGGCTCCGATCAAATCGGGGAATCGCCACTCGCGATTTCAACGAGCATAAAGCTCTTTCCCTATCAAACGTCGAATGTCGATATGCGATGGCGCTTGGGTTAACTTCCCTGCGACTTCTCCGCGATCTAACAGTCAGCGGAATTTCGCTATTCTCCCCAGTGAATTCAAGTCGTCGATTCTCTCACTCTTGAATTTCTTCTAGTCCACAACTTCTCTTTGCTCGAATCTCACCCAGGTTTGTTCCCACAATATGTGCAAGGAACTATCCCTCCTGAGCTTAATTCCCTGACTCCTCCAGAGACCTTTTACGTGCACTTTACGTACCCGACCTCCAACATCTCTCAAAGTGTTGAAGTCATCCAGACCCTGTACAATCCCGCCAACAGCAGTCCAGTCTTCCTTCTCTCAGACTCGTCTCTGAGACTTCGAATCTACCCTACACTTCTCCTACACGGTTCTGTTAACCCAATTCACCCTGGGCAGATGAGAACAAGAGTTTTCGGTCTAGCCTCCTCAACGCACTCTATGCGGAGGAATTCAACTGCACTCTATGCAGGAATCTCCTGGCTTAGACAGAGAAACAATTGAAACTCATTCTCATCTTTCTCATAGATTCCAAATCTACCATGAAATCACGTACACAGCATATAAAACAAAGGCATAACAAGAATCAAATATGCAACAGCATAATATCAACAACACACAGAGAATAATCACAGCCATGGAATTGAATCAAATCTTTCCTATTAATTCAATATCTGTACATGGGGATTCTTCACAGGTTCTCTGCTCTGCTCTTCTTGCTCTCAATGCTAAGATGATAATACAATGATACAAAGGAGGGTGCCTATATTCCATTTGCCCTCTCAAAATTTGGAACTATCAATTCTACAATAAATTCCTATCTAACAGCATTAAAACCATTAAATTCCTCCTTATCTACAATACAATACAAGTGCACTTCATTAAACCATGCATTAATGTCTTGGCGCAACGATATCACAATGTTTCAAAATTGGTGTGCTGGCGCTATCCAGCTGTATTTTCTTTCTCCTCACGCTGGCTCGCTTGATGAGGTGTGGATGCTCCTGCATCACAATCGTTTAATTTACCCAGCATTTTATATTGGAAGTGGTTTATAATTGTAGCATTTTTTATTGGTGACATTCTATATGGTTAGCATTGTATCTTGGTAGTGACTCATATTAGGCATTTCTTTACTGGTGTTTTTTTAAATTCTTATATGACAATGTTTTAATACATGTAGGACAACGAATATCTATATCTTGTGACATCTAACTTAATAGATGTTGGCAGAGATTAAATGGTAGAATTTACCCATAACTTGGTCAACTATTTAAACTACATTATTGCGATGCAGGGCAGTGAATTCATATAGAAACTTATGATAGTGATCTTCATTTATTAGTTAGCGATATTGACGATTCCTTTCTTACAAGAAAGTTGTATAATTTGACAACGATGGGTTAGTTCCTATTAAAAGACAACAATGTGTTAATTGAATATCAATTAACAACAATTTCATTAATTTTTGGCAGCAAAAAAGTCAACACTATTATTTAGATCGCCATTATATATATGACAACAACTTTGTTCTATATCTATTTGTATTGCTAGACAATGTTTACTTACCCTTATTAGACAACAATAGCGTATGTATTCAATAGCGTGTGTATTAATAGACAATAAGGTCATGCATTTAAAATATAGAAAAATATGTATGTTTCAGTTTCAAAGGACAACAAATTATGGTTTAAAAGACAATGATGCATTTGATAGTGATATGGTTTAAAAAGGTAGCTATATAATTGATTGATAACTCACTGTGATTAACCTAAAACACAACAATTACAATTTATTGATATCGTTCATATGTGGATAATTTTTCAGTCTCAGCTTTTAAAGAATAGCGAATCCAGGTTATGCATTAAGGTCAAGTATGTACAGGAATTTGTTGAGTTAGATAATGTGCGAGCGAAACCTAATTTAATTGAAGGGCCTTATGATATATCGAGTAATTATTCATTTTCACCTCCTTGAATTATGTTGTTAAGTTGTTTAATGATATTTCATTATTGTTGAAAATTCACCTGTAGACCGATGGAATAGGGGATGGGGTCCAACCATAAGAAATAAATTGGAAAGTTTGATTCACCAAAAATCTCCTTGGGATATTTAAAATTTAATGATAATAATATTAGATAAATCGACAAGGGTTTACATAAGTTATTTTAAAATGATATATAATGATTAGATAGCGTTAATATTATATATATCACTGAATGCTTTTATTTATATAGATATTGTTCTAGGTACATGATGGTGCCTTGTATAGTAAATAATGTCAATTGCATCATGTTTAGCTCATTGTTGATGCAATGGCATAGCCTTGTTCCTTAAGGCAAATTGAAATAGTGGTTGGTCATAGTTGTTTCACCTCATAGGTTTTCCTTTTAGGAGCCAGACATCCTTCGAATAGCTGCGCATTTTTATTTTTGAGTGATGTCATCTTGCGTCCTGTCGACTTGTTGCTTGGGTGTGTGGGCATCGTTTTCTTGTTAATGATTTCAGTCTCCTAGCGCATTAGATTGTATTGAGCCTGTGGTCCAGATAGGGTATGTTGTGCCAAGGTTATTGTCACGCCTATCACCTAGCGACGACATGATTCCTTATAAGGGGATCATTGCACTCCCTAATGGATAGAGGTGAATGATAACTTGGTCAGATTTTGTGCTTCCTGATGTGGGCGTTGTTAGTTGTAATTGATATTGGTACTTGTTTCTATATTGTTTCACTATGTTGGTTGCATGTGGTCGAGGTTTCTAGATACTGGTCGTTGAAGTCATTGTATTGAGTGGTTGATGTTGTCCTTTAGCTTGTGGGTGTTGTCTTGCTTGATTCAGGTGCATAGTCATTCTATCTTTTGATTTACGCATGTTTTACCCAGTTGATTGCTGTGCTAGTGTGTTGAGTCATTGTTGTGTGTTTCTTGATCTGCGTGTGTGTGTTCATCATTAGGTTGTGTGGTTCAACTATTGTCTTCATTTCCTCCCTGCCTAAAAAAAAAAAAAAATTTGCACTTTTTGCTTCGCTTGTAGTCGTAATGATTGGGGTAGTTGCATATGGTATCAGAGGCGATTCTGACCCGCGACCTGGGATCACTATGGATTTCATTGATTTGATTTCTGATTATAAGGTTGCTAATTAATTTGATTTGTATTTGTGTAGGTAATCATGATTAGAGGACGTCATGGAGGAAGACGATGGGGTTCTAGGGGAGGAGGCACGAAGCCCCCAGTAGCATCCACGCCTGAGGGATCTAACCTACATGGAGACGAACAGGTTGTCGAGTTGGAGGAGATACCAGTGGGTGATATGGTTGGGCTGATGAGGTATTTTCAGTGGATGTTTGAGACACTAATCATCCGTTTGGATAGTGATGAGGCCAGGGCACCGACACCCCCTGAGGGTACACTGAACACTCTGATTGGTATTGCTAGCATTCACCGTGAACTCAAGAAGGTAAAATTTCTCAAGTTCTTTGGTGCCCCAGATGATGCAGCCACCGAGGCATGGTTGGAGAATATGGCGATGTTCTTTTCACTTCGTGACTATACCTCCAACATGAAGGTCTACATGGAGGTCTTCCAACTGAAGGGGAGCACTGTTTATGGTGGAAGACGCTCCTGCCACAATTGAACATGGTCATTGAAGATGTGTCATGGGAACTATTCAAGGAACGGTTCCGAGAGAGGTACCTATCAGAGGAATTCATTGAGAAACATCTCAACGAGTTCAACGCTTTGCGACAAGGTGACGGTATGGTGCCCGATTACGAGGCTTATTTTATGGAGTTGCTTTGGTATGCTCTGCACCTTAATATCGAGAAACTTAAGGTCAATAAGTTCTTGTTCGGCCTTAATGTCAGCATACATGCAAAGGTTAGGATTTTAATGCCTCAGACCTTGCATGTTGCCATCCAGAAGGCCCTCATAGCAGAGGAGGAGCTTATCAAGGGGGGTCAAAGAAGGACTCTAGTAAGACCAGTGTTGGATTAATGAAAGGGGGGGTGAATCAATAATAGAGCAATTTAATCATTTTTGACCATATAATCCAAGTGTTATATCAAGGAAGCATTTTCATCCAATAACTATAGAGTAAATAAGCAATGAACAAATGAACAAACATACACATACATAGTATGCCAGTGTTTTACGTGGAAACTCAAATCGGGAGAAAACCACAGAATGTTTTTTCTTATATGTATTGAAGAATTACATTCATTGGAAGCACCAACTTCCTTTGTTTTCTAGCTGCAACTGGAAGGAGGCTCCAACCGCCTAGTTTCTTAGGCTACAATGTAATGATCCTCATCGTTACGATGACAAACCTTGTATAACAAGTGCAATTTTTTTTTTTTTTTGTGTGTGTGTGTGTGCGTGGGTATAAGGATAATAAATACATTCAACTCTGCGTCGCCATATGATGATGAACATGATGCATGCAATGCGATGACAACAAAAATACCTAAGATGCACATGAACCTCTACAAGCAATGAACGACAATCAACCGACAAATAATAAGACTGACTACCCATCCGTCCTACCCTGCAATGGTTAGGACCTCCAAGACACATAAGCAACACTCAAGCCTAGGTTCCCATCGATTTTAACCATTTAAGGTCTCAGGGTTGGCGACTGTTCTGAGGAAAATGGAGGTGTTTACATCTCGCCCGACACAAGCAGACAAAGCACACAGAAGGTTTACCAACCAAGTACAACATTATTTAAATCAACAACAACCCTCATTTACTAACTCAGAATAATTTATTGTACTTAATTCAAGGACATTCCACCATATATGCTTATCAATAACAATAAAAATTACAATAATGCTACCATGAAATAATAAACAAATTACATTTATATCACATTAACTTTGTAAAAATAACAATCACCTTACATCTTATGTGTTATCCATAACAATAAAACTACAATATCATTGCCATAAAATGACAACACCATTTCGATTTAAGTTACAATAACTTTGCGAGAATAACAATCACATTACAAGACAATGATAATTAATAAAGCCAGTAAGGAAATTAACACAGTTTATTCCAACCTCCACTACGAGCCCTGCAATGCATGTCTAAAGTGCATAATATCATAAGGTACAATCTAAATCCACATTGAAACAAGTTCCTTTGTGAATTTTAATTTTTCAAGAGTCATCATTGTTCCATCTAAATCAATTTACCTTAAAATGTTATGGTTGTTATAAAAATTCTAATTTAAATCACTAACCAATAATCATGGGGAATATATACAACAATGTCCGAGGAATTAAATCGTGTATATATTAACAACCTTTACACACAAATTCCTCATCCCACTGGTAAGGATAATAGTAACAATGATATTACTAATTGTTATTATTATGATTATTAATAAAGGAAACACTTCATCAATCTAATTATAAAAATCATTTTTAAAATCTTAAGC
>SNQJ01S0092103.1:93752-104308 GCA_010110895.2 Picea sitchensis | reverse complement strand
TGATACCTAGGAGTTGAAGATCTTCTGAAAGGAGGTGCTCTTATGAATCCTTCTTCTTCTTGAGGCCTATCTGTCTGTTGTTGATTCTGAAATCTGAATCTTCTTGGTGGAGGAGTGTCCCTGTAATCTTCCTTGTATATCTTTCTATCCTCCTTGATCGTTTCTGCATAGCTCTTTGGATTTGTTTCTTGCTCTGTTGTTTTGGAGCTTGATCCCTTTTCTGTCTGATTGTATCCAAGTCCAGACTTGTCAAGATGAGATTTTTGACTATTGATAATGTCATCTAGAACTTTTGAGCTATTTTGCATATTTTTCTTTTGAATATCCTTTCTTAGTGTGAGAACCTTTGCTTCCAAGTTTCCAATGATCTTGTCCTTTTGTTCTAGTTGTTCTTTGAGTGCTTCTTCAATTATTTTATCTTCTTCTTTTTGAACCTTCAATTTTTTGATCATTTGTTCTAGTTCTCGAGTGTCATTTTTCTTGTCTAGTTCTTCTTGTAGTTTCTTGTTTTTCTTCTTTTCTCTTCTGATAACTTCTATGGCACACATTAATTCTTCTCGATAGTCAACTTCTGCCTCTTCAATTTCTTCTTCGACTTCTTAACATTCTTCTTCAGCNTCATATTCTTCTTTGGCTTCTTCATATTCTTCTTCAGAGTCTTCTTTCTCAGAGTCTTTTACTGCCATGAATAGAACTCTTCCTGTATCATTGTCACTGACTTCATCTTCATCTGATGATGAGATGTCTTATTTCGTGTATAAGCTTTTCTTGAAAACTTTCTTTGTAGTTTTTTTTTCCTTTATATGTGTGTTTTCCTTTTGAGTAACCTTCATCATTTCTCTTTTTCTTATGAGGACATTTGTTAGAAAAATGACCAATACCATCATAATTAAAACAAATTAAATGGATCTTACCTCTATACCTACCGTTGGTTCCCTTGTTCAGTCTTTTGACAAAGTTGGTCACTTCTTCATCTTCTTCTAAGGCGTCATTGATGTTGCTATATTATTCTTGTTCCTTTTTCTTTTTCTTTGATCTTTTGGATACCTTGAAGGTTGCTTCTTTTACATCTGGGTTTTCCTTCTCAGTTCTCATTTTATATGCTATGAAGATTCCATGTAGTTCGTCCATGCTTATTGAGTCCAGATCCAATCTTTATTCTAGTGCTGATATCTTAGGGTTGAATCACATACGAAGAGATCTTAGTATCTTTTGAACAATTACATATTCTTCAATTTCTTCTCCCAATCCTATGATTGCATTCAATTTTTCATGGACTCATAATAAGTAGGCTACGATATCTTCATCCTCCTTCATTTTTAGCTGTTTGAACTGACCTCTATAAGTCTAAAGCTTTGCTGCTTTGTTGCTTTAACTTTTGTATCTCCTTCATAAGTTGTATGCGATCCTTGCGTTAAATGAAAAGGGAGTAGTAGAAGGTCTAGAACACCTTCCTGTGGTGAGAGAGTTTGTCGACATCTTCCCGGAGGAGTTACCTAGGCTTCCACCTGAGAGGGAATTTTATTTAACCATAGACCTAAAACTTGCGACTGAACCGATAGAAAGAATGCCTTATCACATGTCAACCCTGGAATTACAGGAGTTGAGAATGTAATTGAAGGAGTCGTTGGACCTGGGACTAATACATCCTATTGTATCACTGTGGGGTGCGCCTGTTATATTCATATGAAATAAGGATGGGTCTTGGATACTCTTCATTGACTACTGTGAATTGAACAAGGCAACGATCAAGAATCAGTATCCTTTGTCAAGGATTGATGATCTGTTTGATCAAATGAAGGGTGCGACGGTGTTTTCAAAGATCGACTTGAGATCAGGGTATCACCAGTTATGGATCAAGGAGGATGATGTCCCTAAGATCACCTTTAAGACGAGGTTTGGACATTACGATTTTACTATTTTACCGTTTGGACTGACGAACGCCCCATGGGTATTTATGAGTTTGATGAATGGGGTGTTCCGAGAGTACTTGGACAAGTTCGTCCAAGTATTCATTGACGATATTTTGATTTACTCTAAGACAATGGAGGATCATGACGAGAACTTACGCTTGGTACTACAGTGTTTGAGAGAGAACAAATTGTATGGGAAATTGTCTAAATGCTCGTTTTACCAATCAAATATTCACTACTTAGGGAATGTCATCTCCGATGAAGGTATCATCATGGATCCAGCAAAGGTCAAGGCTATTATGGAATGGCCTACGCTGAAAAATGTCCCAGAAGTGTGTAGCTTCATGGGTTTAGTAGGATACTATCGATGGATTGTCGAGGGATTTTCTAAGATAGCAAATATGATAATGGAATTGAAGAAGAACAACAAAAAGTTTGTTTGGACCGAGAAATGCGCGGAAGAATTTTGGAGGCTCAAGGAGCTATTAACAACAATACCGATACTAAAGGTCCCTGACATGGATGCAGACTTATTGGTATGCACTAACGCATCCAAGGAAGGCTTAGGCAATGTCTTGATGCAACATGGTCGAGTGATCGCTTACAGCTTGAGGAAATTGAGAAGGCATGAGGACAACCATGTGACGCACGATTTGGAATTGTTATCCATTGTTTATGCCTTGACAGTTTGGAGACACTACCTTATTGGATGAAAAATTGAACTAATAATGGACCACAGTGAACTACAACACATCTTTACGCAAAGAGACCTGAACACGCGACAACGACGTTGGTCGGAATTGCTTAGCGAGTACGATTTTGAGATTACTTACATAAAAGGAACAGTGAATCGAGTGGCATATGCATTTAGTCGGAGACCATGCATATTTTTAGTGTTGCCTCTTCAGATGAATCTACATGAAAAGATTCTAAATTTACAGTGTGACGATGACTGGTACAAAGAGGTCAAGGATTTTATCGAATGAAACATAATGATGGTACCGATATTTGAAGGATTTACGTTTGACGACGATGGATTATTGAGATTTGAAAATTGAATTTATGTACCACCGAATGACGAGTTGAGGAGTTTGATCCTAAATGATGCTCATAGAGCAGTGTACATGGCTCACTCGAGAGTCACGAAGATGAGGGAAGACCTTAAACCCTTATTATTTTGGAAAGGAATGAAGACAAACATAGTCAACTACGTGGCCAGATGTCTATAATGTCAGTAGGTGAAGCATGAACATAGAAATCCAGCAGGATTACTATAGCCACACGTTATTCTGGAGTCTAAATGGGAGGTCATTTCGATAGATTTCATTGTTGGTTTTCCACTGAAGGCAAGGAGACACGACTCAATTTTTTTGGTAGTCGACACTCTGACGAAGAGTGCTCATTTTATCCATGTGCGTATAACGTATCATGCACCTGACATAGCTAGAGTTTTCATCAGTGGTATTGTGAGGTTGATGGTGTGCCTAAGAGGATTATATCCGATTGAGGATTGGTGTTTACCGGATGATTTTGGACTAGTTTCCAAGAGGCATTGGGAACCCAAATTAACTTTAGTATTGTGTATCACCTAGAGAAAGATGGCCAAACCGAGTGAACAAACCAAATCTTGGAGGACATGTTGCATATGTACATGATGGAAAAATAGAAGCATTGGAAGGAATTCTTGCCACTGGTAGAATTCACATATAACAACAGTTACCAAAGAACCATTAAGATGGCACCTTTCAAGTTTCTTTATGGGCGACCATGTTAGACGCCTTTGTGTTAGGATCAACTTGAGGATAGGGTCTTGGTCAGACTAGAAGCGATCTAAGAAATGGAAGATCAAATGCAAACCATAATAAAAAGGATCAAAGAAGCATAAGATTGGTAGAAGATTTATGTCGATGCACGTCGTGTCGACCGTAGTTACGAAGTTGGTGTTTGAGTCTTCTTGTGAGTAAAACCACATAAGAGTTTAATCAATTTTGGAAAGGGAGATAAAATCTCTCCTAGGTTTGTGGGACCTTTTGAGATTGTGGAGAGGAAGGGGCCTGTGGCCTATCAAATAGACTTACCTGATTCTTTGAGGCGTATGCACGTTGTGTTTCACGTATCTATTTTGAGACATTATATTAGTGATCCTACACATGTTATTGACATAAGTTCCTTGCGGGTATCAGATAAGGGGGTGCTCACGGCTTAGCTAATCCGCATCCTATATCATCGCATTTGAGAGCTACAACATCGAACAATAGATCAAGTCAAGGTCGAGTGGGACAACTAGCAGTTTCCATTTTTGTTTGATAGATAGGCTTATGATACTATGATACACAGTCTTTCGGCACTTATATACTATGAAAATGCGGGACGAATTTTAGACCAATAGGGGGTGTATGTAACATCCCTCTCTTGCACGCACTGAGCAAAATTATTCTTTGAGGACACTTGCTTGCAAGTGATCCAGATCATTATAATATTGGGCATTTGATTATGATTATGAGGAATTATGGATATGATGACATGTTATTTTGTTGTATTGACTTAGACAGGTGATATTGAATTGGTTATCCTAAGTGTGCAAGAATTTGGACCTTGAGGATGCAGAGGCATCGATGAAACCCCTTGGACTCCATATCGAGTCAGGGAATGGACTATTGGGGTTTGATTGTTGTAGATATGACATATGTACATATGACTACATGTTATGATGATTGATTATTATTGCTGACATGATTTTTTGATGATGCAGGCTGACGATAGCTTGCCAACTAGACTCACATGTGGAGTAGAGGAGTCACGCACAACAACCAGAGACGTTGAGGGAGAGGTGTGGAAAACAACCCTACCACAGCCTACTATCACTCTCGTCATGGCTCAGACTATAGGTTAACAATTACCTAGTTCGAGAAGACCCACGATGTCATGAGGGAAGACTCCGACAGTCACTCACGATGATTCTAATGGGCGTGCAATAAGGTAGGGGCCTTATTCCTTAGAGGCCCTCAGTATCCCACAAGATCACCCAATGGAGTATTGAGTCCAGGGGTTTTGATGTCTACCAAGTCAATCAACAGGCAAGTGGCACCCTTGGAGCATGTAGTGCGTCCTGAAGGGCACATCGCACAAGGAAAATGAAAAAATTCGAGTGGCACCTTGGAGCACCTAGTGCGTCCTGAAGGGAACGTCGTGATTTCAACAGGTAAGTGAATAAACTGAGTCGGACTTAAAATGAATGATGTGATAAGTAATATTTAAAAACAATTTCCCTAATAAAAATGTCACCCAACCTAGGAAATTTAAATCTAGGTCTAAGTGATACTTGTTGTAAAATAATAATAATAATAATCATAATCATAATTAAACATGTGATGAGAAGGGGGTAAGAAAATCAATTAATTTATTAAAATCAAATTACTTTGGGGGAAAATCCGCTAGGTGATATTGTGGAAGACTCCAAGGGAAAAGAGGGAAACTTAAAAGAAATAGGAAACTAAGGGAAAAAGGGGAAATATAAAGAAAAAGGGAAACGTAAGGAAAAAGCATAATGAATATCTTAGTAAGGAATCTTGCCTTTAAGAACTTTCTAAATATGAACTCAGTTAGGAATTTATTAAGGGTGAAGTCATTTAAAATGTGTAAGGGAATATGCGGACACCAAGGAGCAATTTTAGGAATGATTTTTGGTGGGTGAGGGAAATAGGATTAATTAAATAATTAATGAAATTAATTTCTGGTGCAACTAGGGGAATGGGTGACATGTGTAAGGGTGAGTTTTTTCTGAACTAAATTAATGAAAAAATAAATTTAATGGGAATTTTTGGAAATAAATCACTTAGAAACTTTATAAAAATGATGGATAAGGAGGAGTGTGGATCTGATATTTATGCGTAATGTTACACTACAAAATTTTTGTTTTAATTGACTTATCTTGTGGGAGTTGGGACACCCAACTTGGGTAATGAGTGGTAGCTTGACCTTGCAAGGTGAGTTGGGTGTTAGTTGTTCTTTGGTTTAGTGTGCATGGCCCCTTTGTGGCTCGGGATGCTCAAGGGGAGGAAGAGTACCCCTAGCGTTGGCTAGGAGGTACCGGTGAAGTCACATCGATCGACAAGCGGGAGCTGGACAAAGCACGCACGAGACAACGACTCAGAGCTGTCACCTTGGGCTATGGTACGCATGCATTTACTTGAATGGTAGATTATATTTTCTTGTGTTTTCATTACTGCACTTATATTTTGTAAAGAAATGTGTTTTAATCAGCGTTTTTTATCGAGAACTTAAATTCATCATAGCTTTATGCTCGCTATCTTGAATTGATTTCCTTGGCAACCCAATCCCTGATTGTTATGACAGTTCTATTTTGTTTTATTGATTATTATGAAGAGGTTGTTATTTATATTTCGTCCTTATCCCTATATCATCATTCCATGCCTGAGCAGTCAACCAGGATCCGAATCGACGAATGTCACTTCGGTGTTAATAGACCTATGGATTCTAATGCCCTTCTTTTCTATACATGGATGATGAGCGAAGGATAACGTTTTCTCGTCCATCTACCTTACTATATCTGCATTGATTTATTTATGGTTGAATGATTGGTCTTACATTTTCTTGTGATTGACTTCCTCTACGTTTTCATTGGGCTCTGCATTTTATAACGCCTCTACGTTTTCACCTCTACCTTTGCTAAGATCTCTGCATGTTATATCATCTTTGTGTTTTCACCCATATTTACGCAGCAATTATTCTTAGTGTTTTTACACACAGATACATCACTACGGTTTTACCCATATCACTGGAATGTTATTGTGAATTTGATACACCGCAATATCACTTTACCCAACAACTTTTCTTGGCATTTTCACTATGTAATGGTAGCGTTTTTTTTTTTCTTTTGTAATGGTTGAGAATTATTATTTTTAGGTTGCGATTTTACCCTTCCCAGACTGCAAATTTAATTTATTTTGGACATGGATTTAATGGTACACCATGCGATGTCTATGGTACGTATCTATTTATATCTTGTAACTTAGCAATATCATATGTTAAACCCTACGATTATATATATCACTCTACGATATTACATACTTAAATTTGTGTTTTCATATCTCTATGGTATCATATAGGTAACTCTTCCTTGTCATATACTAAAAGACAACCTTTATTATAATAGAATTATAACAACGATTTTATATTCACTTGACAACTATTTTAGGATTGTCCATGGTTGTGATGTAACAGTAATACCTTGACATCGAATCTCTATATTTTGAGTAATAGTGATTTTTCTATTTCTTATATACAATGAATTTATATAGCACTTTATATAGAGTTTCAATACATATTCCTGTGTTTTTGAAACTTTGTCGACAACATATCATCTAATACCCAGCTTTATATATAGATTTTTTCTACTAAATTTACCCAGCTATGATCTACGGGTTTACCCAGCCTTTACATATAGCTTGATATATTGTAACATAGTTTTTTTTTAATAAATTGATTCAGATTTACCCAACCGTTTAATTTACCCAGCGTTTTATATTGGCAGTTTTTTTATAATTGTAGCATTTTGTATTGGAAACATTCTATATGGTTAGCATTTTATCTTGGTAGTGACTCGTATTGATCGTTTCTTTATTGGTGCTTTTTTAAATGCTTATATGACAACGTTTTAATACATGTAGGACAGGGAATATATATATCCCGTGACATCTAACTTAATAGATGTTGGCAGAGATTAAATGGTAGAATTTACCCATAACTTGGTCAACTATTTAAACTGCAGTATTGCAATGCAGGGCAACGAATTCATATAGAAATTTCTGATAGTGATCTTCATTTATTAGTTAGCTATATTGTCGAGTCCTTTCTTACAACACAACTGTATGATTAGACAGTGATGGGTTAGGCCCTATTAAAAGACAATGATGTTTTAATTGAATATCAGTTAACAACAATTTCATTAATTTTTCGCAGCAAAGAAGTCAACACTATTATTTAGACTGTCATTATATATATGACAACGACTCTATTCTATATCTATATATATTGCTAGACAACATTTACTTACTCTTATTAGACAACAATAGTGTATGTATTCAATAGCATGTGTATTAATAGACAATAAGGTCGTGCATTTAAAAGATAGCGAAATATATATGTTTCAGTTTCAAAGGACAATGAATTAT
Source organism: Picea sitchensis (assembly GCA_010110895.2). Lineage (NCBI taxonomy): Eukaryota > Viridiplantae > Streptophyta > Pinopsida > Pinales > Pinaceae > Picea > Picea sitchensis. The sequence continues at coordinate 96,201 of SNQJ01S0092103.1, read as the reverse complement.
GGTTTAAAAGACAATGATGCATTTGATAGCGATATGGTTTAAAAAGAAAGTGATATAATCGATTGATAACTCACAACAATTACCCTAAAACACAACAATTACAATTTATTGATATAGTTGATATGTGGATAATCTGTCGATTTCAGTTTTTAAATAATAGCAAATCTAGGTTATGCATCAAGGTAATGTATGTACAGGAATTTGTTGAGTTAGATAATGCACGACCGAAACCTAATTTAATTGAAGGGCCTTATGATATATCGAGTAATTATTCATTTTCACCTCCTTGAATTATGTTGTTAATTTTTTTAATGATATTTCGTTAGTGTTGAAAATTCACTTGTAGACCGATGGAATAGGGGATAGGGTTCAACCATAATAAATAAATTGGAAAGTTTGGTTCACCAGAAATATCCTTGGGATATTTAAAATTTAATGACAATAATATTAGATAAATCGATATAAGTTATTTTAAAATGATATATAATGATTAAATAACATTAATATTATATATATCACTGAATTCTTTTACTTATATAGAGATTGTTCCAGGTACATGATGGTGCCTTGTATGATAAATAATGTCAATTGCATGATGTTTAGATCATTGTTGATGCAATGACATAGCCTTTTTCCTTAAGGCGAATTGAAATAGTGGTTGGTCATAGTTGTTTCACCTCATAGGTTTTCCTTGTAGGAACCAGACATCCTTCAGATAGCTGCACAATTTTATTTTTGAGTGATGTCATCTTGCGTCCTGTCGACTTATTGCTTGGGTGTGTGGGTATTGTTTTCTTATCAGTTATTTCAGTCTCCTAGTGCGTTCGATTGTCTTGATCTTGTGGTCCAAATAGGTTATGTTGCGCCAGGGTTATTTTCACAGCTATCACTTGGCGACGACACGATTCATGATAAGGGGATCATTGTGTGCACTAATGTATAGAGGTGAATAATAACTTGGTTGGAGTCTGTGCTTCTCGATGTGGGCGTTGTTAGTTGTAATTGATATTGGTACTTGTTTTTTTATTGTCTCACTGTGTTAGTTGCGCGTCATCGAGGTTTATAAATATTGGTCATCGAAGCCGTTGTGTTGGGTGGTTTATGTTGTCCTTTAGCTTGTTGGCGTTGTCTTGCTTGAGTTGGGTGGGTAGTTGTTCTATCTTTTGATTTATGCATGTTTTGCCCAGTTGCTTGTTGTGCTAGTGTGTTGAGTCGTTGTTGTGTGTTTCCTGATCTGTGTGTGCATGTTCATCATTAGTTTGTGTGGTTCAATTTTTTTTGTCATTGCCTCCCTACCTAGAAACAAAAAAATAAATTGCACTTTTTGCTTCGCTTGTAGTCGTAATGATTAGGATCATTACAAATGAATCCATCTATCTTATGTATCCTTAGATATCTAATGACCATTTAGAACTGAGGATAATGGATGCCTCTAATGAAGTACAAAACACATATGATGAGATTCATAATATTGAATTATCCAACCAAAACACCAACTCCAATATCTCTAAAAAGGCCCATGAATTCCAATGTTCAATTTATACAACTCAACCTCTAGGTTAAGTGATTGTAGCTCCATATCTAAAGGATGAATATAGGCAAGTAGATCATACTCTTGAGAAAGAGAATTCCATTCCTTCTAAGAACGAGAGAATAAATCCCTCAAATTACCCCAAATAAAGATGTCCTTCTTACTCAATCTACAAGACAAAAAATGGAGCAGCTCTACCACACATGAATCTTGAACACTCCAAACCCAAATGGGATGGAAAGCTAAATCCAAACCATCCCTACTACCCTTCCACTTTCATTGAACCAACTAGAAACTTCCTTCCAAGTATCGTAGATTCTTTGAAGGATGAGGGAGATAGAAACCTAAAAGAAATGAGGAGATGAGATGATATCACAAAGTATGAAAGTACCATGAACTATATTTGAATACTGCATTGAAATCACCCAATTCTAAAACAATATTTTCCAATGAGTTGAACCCTCAAGACATTGTACCACACACTTGGTCACTAGAATACTACCATAAGTGGAAATATCAATCAAACCAAGCCACCCCCCCCTTATCCTTGGGCATGGTGAAAACATCCCATGACATTGAGGGAAAATATCAATCTCCACCATACTTGGACAATAGACAAGATCTCAAAATATTCTCAAGCCATTGAACCTAATCCATGACAGGAAACCAATAAAATTCATAATAAAAATGAGATCCCTAAAGACACAACCAACAAGAACCAACTTTCTTGTAAAGGGAACGTCCTTATGATACTATATATGAAGATTACTTTGCAACCTCTATAAACAACAACCCCATATGGTGACTGTAAAAAACCCAAGTATGAAGGGAATCCCCAAATATCATGCAATAACCCCAAGTTTAATATAATACTAAGAAACAACAATCCAATATAGGGAGGTACAAAAATATACTAAC